>WBMV01008444.1:227039-467611 GCA_013396655.1 Campylorhamphus procurvoides
CGGGGATGGGCAGGGCACGGACAGGGATGCGGGGATGGGCAGGGCAGGGGCAGGGATGCGGGGATGGGGAAAGCACGGGCAGGGGATGGGGAAAACACGGCTAGGGGATTAGGAGATGCGGGGAGAGCACGGCCCCAGGGCGGAGGACAGTGCGGGAAGGGGTACGGGGATGGGCAGGGCACGGACAGGGATGCGGGGATGGAAAGACCACGACTATGGAATGGGGACAGCACGGCCAAGGGTGCGGGGATGGGCAGGGCACGCCAGGGATGCGGGGATGGGGAGAGCACGGCCCCGGGGGGATGCGGGGATGGGCAGGGCACGGACAGGGGGGATGCGGGGATGGGGAGAGCCCAGCCGGGGAGATGCGGGATGGGTCGAGGTCCGGGCACGGGGAGGGACGGCCGGGAAGGTGCCCCGGTCAGACGCGGCTCTGCCGTCGGGGATGGCACCAGTCACGTATCTCGGAAGCCTCGGGTGGGTGTTTTAGCCGGCTGCGATCTCATCGTACCCAATTCCTGGCCTTTTCCTAGGAGGAAGGCAGCTGCGAAGTAGCGGGGGAGCGCTCGGAGTTTCAGGCTGCAGCCACAGCCGGCTTGCTGGGAAAACACCGCTTACATCGGTCCTTCCTTGCTGCCCCCTCTGCCCCAGCCTGCACCGTGACTCCGGCCCCAAAAAACAGCCTTGACCTCAGTGAGGCAAACCGGAGCCTCGGAGGTGGCAGGGGCATCCTCCTAAGCGCTGCTCCCTGTAGGGGTGTGCAGCTTTACTCGAGAAGTTACCGTGTAAAATGAGTATTTTAGACGCATTCTCTGCATGCCTGCACCTTTCCTCCAGTGCTCTCAGCCCATCACGGGCTCCAGAGAACCTGTCAGAACAGAGGGCAGAGCAACAGGCATGCAGGACTGCTCTTCCACTGCTCCCAGGGGGAATCACTGCAGAGCAGCGCTTCCCAAGCTTCCCCTTCTGTAGATCATTTTTTCAGAATATAGACATCTTTCTTCCCGAGTGGCTCGTCTAAGGTCTCCAGAGCCACCCAGCGTGGTTCTGTGGAAATGGGAAAATATTTGAATAATACTGAGGTCAAATAAATTTCACTCCACACTGAAGTTATGCACCCACACAGTGCAAAGTCTTGCTCTGAATGCCTGTGCTGTCTGCACAGACAGCAAAGCAACAGGCTGGGAGGAAAGGAACTTTTGGCAGCAAATGTGGGACTGCACTGCAGATTTAACATCAAAAATCTTTGATGCTACAGGAACTGGACCCCTGCGTTCTCAAACCAGTCTGTTAAATGTCTGAACAAGCTCCTTGTTGATTGTTCTGTGTGTCCTTGGGGTCATCAGTGTCAGCAGGACAGCTGAGAAGTGCCCCATCAAGCTCTGAGTTTACCCAAAACAGTGCTGCCAGCTCCCTTCAGCAGTGAGGCAGCTTTCCTGCCCCCCAGCACCAGAAGAGGAGGTGCTGCACTGGCTGCAGGGCAGGACCCGTGCCAAGGTCTCTCCTGTTTGGTATTGGCATCCCCCAAACATCTGGTTTGACTCTGCCTTCCTTTGAATAGCACAGAATAAATAAGGAAAATCCACTGAAGGGGTTGGAAATGTGTGTAAGCCAAAGCAGAGGAGAGGGAAGGCTGTGAGAATCCAGCCCCAGTCAGGTACTTGTTTCAAGAAAGCACAGGGGAGGACATGAGCATTAAAAATTAACAAGGAGACATTAATCTCCTTTCCTGTTTCCAGGCTTGATTATTCAATCAACCAAATTAGGGAATCATCAAACTTAATACCATCTGTTTCATGTCTCCAACCCTTCCTTTCAGTCATATTTTCACTCATCTACCCTACCTGTTTCCTCTGTGGTCAAACTTCCAAAGGGAGAAAGTGACATCCAGGACTCCTGAACACCTGCAGGGGCAGAAGGAGGAATGGGGTGGTCTGGTCATGTAGTTAACAGGGATAGACACCCCCTGTCCTCTTTTGTTTTTCTCAAGGCTCATTTCAATACACCTTTTTCAATCATTTGACAGAGATGCTTTTCCACAGCAAAATGCCCAGAAATATACACTGATTTCCTCAAAATCTCTCCCTCCCTAGTTATAAAAACTATTCTGGCTTGGGGTTTTTTTGTTGCAAAACTTTACCTCAGCTTTTCTAGAATATACACCTGTTCTGTTTGACTTCTTTTGTACAGCAGAGACAAGTCTGTTATTCAAAACACTACCAAGTTCTGAGAATTGCTAGTTTTGGTCTCATGGAGTCATATATCTCTTTCATGACTTTAGGTAAATATTTTTTAAGGTGTGAGGAAAAGGTGAAATAAAATAGGTGAAGAATGATAGCAAATCTTGGAGCTGGAGGCAGGGGATGGATGGAGAACCACGGTGAAAACAACCAAACCAAAACCCAACAATCTTCTGTTTTCAGTCTGGAAAAAAATATTTCTAAAGAAGGGAGGTTTTGATTTTCAGTGTGTAAGTTCTATGTGTGTAAAACTCCTACACCTTCCAGCTGCAACACCTGATTGTGCCCTTGCTCTGGGGGCAGGAGGCTGAGCACCCATCATGGTTTTACCCCACAACAGTGATTTGCTGATGCAACAAAAGCAAAAAAGGGGAGGTAACCACATTCAACCACCAAACCTTGGGTTTTGGTGATGTCATTTTCTACAGGTACCAATCCAAGATGAAGAAAAAAAAAAGAAAGCTGGAAAAGAGCTGGTAAGAAAACCTCATGGAAAGGATAACACATGCTACACTGACTGTTCTCAAACTGTTAATGTTATCACTAACTCCTTCATTGTTTGGCTGTAAGAAAACTAAAGATGGATATCAGAAATAGCAATGCATCTTTTTCCAAGATAACAACGCGGTTGCCAGGTAAAGATTATGTTTAAAAAAACCAACTGAGACAGAAGAAGGAGGGAGAGGAACAAATTAAAATCCATAAACACCAGATTGCCAGTTCTCAAGTCTGCCTCATGCCAGCATGTGTACCCACACACACAAACACACATATTTTGGGTTGATTTCACCACCCAAGGTGGATTTTTCAGCCTTCTTTTCTCCTTGGCAGGGTTAGAAATGCACTTCTTAGAAACAAATTAAAGTTCAGATTTTCATCTCATGCTGTGGACAGTTGATGGAGAGCTCCATAACAAGGGGCAACCTGGATAATTCAGCCAGACACTAAAGGTGAACTCTGCAGAGTCTTTTTTCCAGATTGGAAAAACATTAAACAAATATTTTGAGGTTACTCAGAATAGTCACATTCTGAATTTTCAAATATCTTAGCACCAGTAAACTCATCTCACACAGGAAGAAAAGAATATTTAACAATACACTCTATATAATGCACATTTTTTGCTATCAAACCTTTAAGGAAAAAAACCCTTCTCAAACTAAAAAAAAAAAAGAATAGCAGAAATATTTGGGAAAATTTGAAATAGGCAACACATTTTTTAAAAAACTGCAGGTTCTGGGAAAATTCTCAGCAGGAAAGAAAGATAAAATTCATTATAAATTTTTCACCCTGCTTTTTCTCTGTGCCGTGCATTGTGTTAGTTTTGTGCAAATTGCATGTTTACTCTATTAAGAGTAATTTTCTGTGAGCTTAAAGGGCACCTTTGAAGAAAGAAAATAGCCTCTAGTGGCATTTCTACATAACCAGAGTGCACATGGTAATATCTTTGCCCTAGTATCCATAAAATGTTTTGAGAGAAACACATAACTATGATTTATGATTTTCTGCCAAGCCTGGACTTTAATTTCTTTAATATATTGGAGATCAAAATCCTTACTAAACACAAATTTTATCTCTTGCATTTTTCTTTTGTAAACAGGGAAGTGACACATTCTGTGATTGCATAATGGAAAAAAAAAAGGAATCGTAACACATGGGCAGAACGCTGCAGATCTCATGTTTGCATACTAAAGAGGAAAACAACTTTCTGCCTAATGAAAAAATGTTACAGATTATTAGGAATGGCCACAGAAGTGATCAATCAATTTATCCAAGGGGCTGGGCCACAGCCTGCTTCCAAGAAGCTTTTTAATGTTTATGGCTCTCGAGTTGCATTGTCTAATTAATTGAATGACACGAAACTTCTAATCTTGGAGGTTGAAAGATAAAGTATTTTCCGCAAAAACAAACCAAAAGGATTAATGATGGGTTCACCACTCCTGGAGAAAGGTGGCTGGCCAATCCCCCATTTATTCAGGGAGGAGGCAAACGATGCTCCCCATCCAGAGAGTCCTTGCCTGGCACTCCAGGGATTGTCTGGAGCCGTGAGAACATTTCCTCCTCCATTTCTGCTTCTTATTTAGGGAGGTTCTTGTTGGAGATGTTGATACACCCCACTGTCCCCTCCTTCTCAGAGACCTGTGCTGGCAGAACTTTTCCACATCAATCATCCCAGGGCCAGCTTTTCAAAATTGTTCTGTGATGTTTAGGCCTCCAAACAACCACCTGAGTATATGCATATATCTTTTAAAATTAACTCTTTAGGTGTTGAGGGAAGAAAATCCTGTAAATGGAAGCTTTGCTGCAGTTTGACATGGGCCAGTCTTGGAGGTGGTGACCAAGGAGGAAGAACCCACCAAAAAAGCAGATTTAATTGCTTTAAGTATTCTCTGTGAGAGATTTTATGGCATCACCCAAAGACAACGTTGCAGATGAGAAAATGCAGGATGGGGGAAGAAAAACAGACAGGATACAATAAAAACAAATGATAGATGAACTGCGAAAAGTTGCTTTAAATAAGTCATTGAAAGCTAAGCCATGGCTCTTTCCAATCAATACTTACATAATAGTTACATGAAAATCCAGAAAAATGGATTAACTAGACACCATAAGCAACTCAGCTTTGAGCAGCAACAAAGCTGAAATTGTAATTATGAAGCGACTGCACAGCAATTCCATAATGGAAAAAAGGATGACTTATTATGGAGCTGGAATAGAGGAGGAAAGCATGCAAAATGCAAATGCAGTTTAGCTGCAAATTCCCCCCATAAACCCCGAATCATTTGTTAAGTGTGCAATAAAAAGGTGACACTCCAAGCACTCGGACTGAATTTACCTCTCTGTAAACAAAAATCTATAGAAGCCATAAAAGAAAAGCTTCCCTAGCATTACTGCCACTTTTTGGAGGAAAGCAACTTTTCTGTGCAGGAGAGAGCATGGCTATCATGAGAAATCTTGCCAAATTTTAGCTGGGATGGAGCATTTACAGGAGGAATCTATGGATCCTCTAAACCCAGACTGTATTATGGAGATACTGGCACACTTCCAGGAAGGTGCATAATGACAAGTTGGATGAGTCTCTTTTTTCTTCTCTTGCAGGTCACAAAAAAGTTCTCAAATTTCTGTTATAAGGGAAAAAAAAAAACCACCAGAACCAATAAATGAAATTATTTATTCTCATATATTTCCACTGGTGGTTTTGGGTGGGTTTTTTTTGCCCAGAGGATACTGTGAGGCAGTGTTGGACAAAAAATAGGCAGACATATCTTAAAATAAATGCCACAGTGCTTCTATTACTGGGGATCAGCATCCAGGGTAGGGAATGCACGTGAGGAGATGCATTTCCATGATCTATCTGAGCTGGACTGGAAATATTCCCTTGTCTTTGCAGAGCCAGCCTTGCACATTGACAGCAAAGCAGGTCGTCTATTTCTGCTGACTACAAAACTGAACTGCAGACACAGTGGTGACAAACTGCAATTTCAGGCAGCACAATGCACATCATTTGAGGAGTTGGTGTTCACAACATGTGAAAACTCCTCTAACAGTTTCGTTTCCACAGTGAACATTTTGCGTTTGACAATTGATTTGGTATCTTAATGCATAATTTTTTGTGCTATAGTAAAGAACACCTGAGGTTCCACATATGAATACTGCATTTTTTCCCTTCTGTCTCATGGAACTGGCACCACAAGCTTTGTCCACAGCCCAAGGAAGCATCAGGGGGTAGAATAAGATGGGTAAAAGTCCATAAAGTAGACTTCCCATGTAGCACCAAAGCATGAAATCATTTCTCACCTCTGCTCCTAATGGCATGATGTATATTTGGTTGCATGGGGTACGTGCAATTAGTACTTCCCAAATAAATCCCTCCACCCAGGAAAAAAATCAGGACACAAGAGGTGACAACTTTTTTCCACAGCCTTCTTCTCACCTCCAATGCCTGCACATAGACAAAGTTTGCATTAAAAGCTGCTTAGCTCAGGTCTTTGAGGAGAGATTAATTAACTTGGCAACTGAGAACAACATCTTATGCAGTGATTTAGAGCTACATGAGTTCAGAACAAACCCTTGTCTTTCAGAAGTTCCTCCACCAAAGCAAACATACATGCCCAGCTTTTACCAAAATTTCTCCCCCTCCAACCAAAATACAGCAACAGGAAACCCTAAAATAGAGGTACCCACTAATGAGAGCCCCCCAAACCATCCTTCCCCCAGCTCTAGTGGTCCCACCTGGGTGATGAATGAGTTGAGCCTCTGCCACAGGGCATGAAACATGCCCACCCTCCTGACCCCTCACCTCAGCTGCCCCTGGGCGTGCTGAGAAGCTCTTAAGTCTTCCAGTGTTTTCTCCTTGATTATAATGAGTTAATTACTTTGCCAGAATGCAGGAGGTAGCTCTTTATTAATCCTCATGGCCACCTGGGCAATGAAGAATTGCAGTTTCTGCAAAAGACTACGTCAATGTTACCTAAATATTATTCTTTATAATGCTGTTGTTATAATTATTAGACAACACCTGCAATAAATAGTTATATGCCATTAATATTGTCCCAGCCAAAGAGGAAATAAACAACCCCTAGCAGGACAGTCTGGCAGCCTTGGGTCAGGCTGTCTTTATCCATTAAATAGGGTATTTTATGATGTTTTATGATATGTTTCCTCCCCAGTCCTGTAGCCAACTGCAATTCTGTAGGGAAGGATGGAGCTCCTTAACCTTCCTATCTCAGAAGGCCCACCAAAGAGGGTTGTAAATGCAAACATTTCTTATTTATGCCAGAGATGTGCTGTCTACGTCAGGAAAGGGTATTGCAAGGATTTTTTCTTTTCTTGAACATGAACATGAGCCTTTAATGAGAGGAATAAACCAGTCAGTATTCAGTCATTTCCTTTGGAAGCCTTCTGCATCAGCACTGGAACTGGGAAGTAGCAGCAGGATGAACAGAAAGATGTAACAATTAAATAATTGGGGAAATTTATTACAAATAGTTGCAGGATTTTTCTAAATGAATGCAATGTTCCAGCTCAAAAGGCAGCTGCAGAAAACAGGTATAGGAAAAGAACCATAATAATAATAATTTAAAAAACAAAGAAACAAAACTCCCACCAAACAAACAAACAAACACTCAACAACAAAAAAAACAAACTATAGGAAAAGCTGTGGACAATTATTAGAGAAGAGTCCATATTCAGTTTTTAAGCTGAACTGATGCTTAAATCATGCCAAGTGCAAGTTTAAAAAGCCAAACCCCACTAGAATCAGAGTATTTCTTGAGAGAAGAGGACACTCATCAAAAATGACATAAAATGAGAGCCTTACGTAAAGTGAAGAAAGGAGATTCTCTGCAGTGGGTCTGTGAAAGAAAATCCAGGGGACTTGTCAGATCTGTGGAGGGGAAGGTGCTACTTAAATACAAGATATGCAAACAGTGTGCTCTTCATTTGTGGCTGTGCTCCCTCTGATGTGACTTTGGTTTAAATAAGGCTTTTAAATAATACTTTGCTTTAAATTGGCAGCTGAGTGACTTATTACCATTGCCCAGAAGAAGTGCAGCGTGTACAGACAAGAACCAGTGAGATAAAGCCCAGAAAGTGGAAGATCTGTGACCCAGAGGGGACAACATTCACTCAGAGACAGAGGGGAGTCCAGGTCCTGATTGTTGGGAAGTTTGGGAGTTTAGTTTGTTTATTGGGCTGGGGGTTTGGGGGGATTATTTTTTTCTTTGTTTGGTTCTTTAATTAAAATGTCAAGTTATAGCATTGCCTACTTCTAAAGAATTTGCTGTTCTATTTGCTGTGCCCTTTAGCTTTCCTTAAGAAAACTGCAAAAGATACTTATGAGTTCTATAATACTAAAGGCAGCATTTTCTGTCATTTTATACAGTATCAAATGTTCTGTCTAGAATGAAATAACCAAGCCACGCTGATTTTGCCAAGGTTTTTCATTTGGGTTTTTTTTTTGATTGAGCAATCTGCACTGAATTTATATATTTATATTTATATATTTATATTCCTTCCACATATGTTTTCTGATTTCATTTCAGACCTTTTGCAAAGGAGGTAAACAGGTTTCTTGGAGGCTTTAGAAGTTGAAGCTTACGACCTCCAAGCTTTTACAAGAGAAAACAAAAAATTGCTTACTAAAATCTTCGGAAGGGTACTCAGTTTGTAAAGGATGTTATTATTTGAATTGCAGCTGTAATGGAGCTCCACCACACCTCCTTAGAGAACGGGGCCAAGCATTGCTTTGGTTACAGCAGTTTAAATCCTTGGAGACCTTTATTACTAGGCAAATGGAGTAAGATTTCAGTCAAATCAATTTTTAAAAGCTCTCGGAGTTTGCTGTTGACCTCAGTTACAGCAATCTCTGCAGCTTTGCAAAAACATGTTCCCTCTCTTAAACCTGACTGACGCCACTGATGGATGGGGCTGTAAAATTTACTGTTTCCATCCCTCCACACACAGAAGATGCTGCTTATTTTTCTGCATGGCCAAGCACCCTGTGAAATAAAAGAATATTTCAGGCAAGCAAGTGGTTTTTCCCAAGCTGACTGCAGCAATGCATGCACAGAAATGCATCCATCCTGCTCTGCTGTCCCACCACACTTCTCCACCTGGCCCAAACTGTCCCCATGGCAATACCCCCCCAAAATATTAAGAAAAAAACCCCAAAGTGCAAAATAAATAGATTTCTTCTGATGGAACCAGAGATGAGATGACTAACTGGCTGAGCAACATTATTTATTTTGACACCCAGCTGTCGAGTCTGCACCTGTTGTTTCTCTTGCTTTATATAGAGCGGCCCAGTGCTTTGGGGTTTTAATTGGGGGAGATTTATTGTTGTTATCATTATTATTATTACCCCATAATGGGGTCTTTGGCCATGACTGAAGCATCTAGAACACCACAGCAATTCGAGCAAGAACAATTTCCTTCCTTCAAACTTTCCCTGTTCTCTGCAGACTCAGAAGCTTCTGGACTTTTTACCTGTTACAGTGTGAAATATATCTGGGATTTGTGGCTTTCTAATGAGTAACATTATTTAATTTTTCTGCTTTGCTTTTTTGGCTTTTTTCCTTGGTGGCACATCATTCACCTCTACCACGAGAGAGAGCAGCAATATTTAAATATCCTACCCATTAAGATGGGCTATCAATAACGCAGATCCAAACTTCTGAAGTAGTTTTATTTTTTCCCCACGTCTCTGTTTGCCATCAAATCATCTTGTGCACTCTGACCCTGCACATTTGACACCTCCAAACAGGCAGAAGGAACAGAACCATCAGTTCTCCCTGGCACCATCTGGGGTTCTTTTACAGGGACTGTTTTCCTGGCTGCCTGAATCTCAATTCAGCCTTTTTTTCTTATTTTTCTTTCCTTTTTTTTTTTCCCACCATCTTCCTGGTCTCCTTCAGGTTTCTTCCCATCACTTTCAAGCCTTTACCTCTGTCACACATTCCAGGCAGTGCTGCTCTAAAGCTCAGGAGAGGTTTTTCCCCCCTTGCTATTCTCATTCTGCTCCAAGTGCTCAGCAATTACAGCGGGATATGAACTATCCTGCACTGTTATAGATGTGTTCAATTTTCTCTCTGTTAGTAGAAGTCTTTTCCCATCACTTTGGCCTGACAAACGTGACATTCACACATTGATTGTATATGTCTGCTTTACACAGCATAGCTAATGACTTTCCCTTCTCCTGACTTGAATTTTAGATTAGTTTCTCTACTGCCGAGCATTCCATTCCATCAATAATTGCAGAACAATTAGCTCATTTGCGACTCTTTCCCCCCCAAAATGCTGAACAAATCCATGAATCTTATGGTGTATGATGCAGTTTTTGTAAGGTTTTTAAGTCATACTTCATTCATCAGCCTGCAGACACCTGAATAACTTCTCTTGGGCTGTATATTCTCAGCAGGGAATACAGCTCACCTCGTGCATTGCCAGCTCCTAAGTTGTCTCTGAAAGCAGTCCTGTGACACTAAGTGTTGCCAAATCTGAGACTTCATCTTAAAAGCCAAGGCAGGAAAGAGATTTCTATCATAAAACCTCCTCAGTGTCTCACCTGATTCTTCCATCGCTTGCCTCAATGCAAAAATACTTTATAAATCACTCTCTTTTCTGGAGGCCAAGGCCAGTCATATCACAGAGGATTTTCCTTTTATCTCTGGGGGATCTCAACCATCATCTCTTTTGCAAGATGTTATTTTGGTACCATTTACTATATTACACAGCTCTTCATTTTGGGCTTTCCATCTTGAGTGTAAATATCAGGTCCCACTAGAACTCACATGGCCCGTTTCTGGGGTTTTGTTTGAATTAATTTTTTATAGGCTCTGAAAAAAAAAAAGAAAACACTAGTACTGTCAATCTGATTTCAGATATCAATGAAAAGTGGGATGCAAAGGGGTTTTTTTTCATGATCTGTAGTCTCCTCTCCCTTTGACTTACTGAAGAATTAGCCCAATTTTTTCCCACTAAATAATCATGTAAGGCCTTGACCATTAAGAAATGCAAATATATGATCTACATATCATTTCTGGACCAGATCCCCCTTAGCCTGAATAGACAATTCAACTGAGGAAATTAATATGTTCAAATAAATCAGTGATTAAAAGCATTATTTTTATTCTTTTTGCATGTAATTGGAAAAAACTAACTAAATAATCATTAGTGCAAGCCTGTACCAAGAAATGTAATGTCTGAAGAGTTTCCTAAATATGATGTCAAATTCAAGATATGTAATGTCAAATTTGATGCCAGGACTGTGACTTTGGTGTTTCAAACTCAGGAGACATATTGGTAGTTCTGACTGTCAGTTTTCTATATTTCAGAAACTTTGTGGATTTATTTATCTTCCTTTGTATTAAATTCCTTGTGCATTCAAATAAAAGGATGTTAATGATGAGAAAATATAAATCCTCACCACCAACACCACCCCCAGTGCAGAATCATTAAGTTTGGGAAGTACCTTTAAGATCACCAAGTCCAGTTGCCAAGCCAGCACCACCATCATGTTCACCATGCATTTCTTTCATATTTAAATGAAAATAATCCCAGGGAAAACTGAGGTAACTCTAATTTACTAGACATTTTTCTACTTTGTGGTTAATGGGAAAATGAGTGCAGTGACAATGTGACAGATGGTTTTCTTTGTGTAACACAAAGCAGGGGATAAAGAGATGACTGGGAGAAATCAGGGCTGTTGTGTCTCAAGACAGTGTTTTGAGAACTGTAGGCTCTTTAATTTAAAGTAACCTCTTCAATATTGAGGACAAAACTTATTCTCTGAAAGCCATTTCCCAGGTCAAAGAGATGAACGTGATTCCACCAGAAGAAGGGAATTGGTTACAAATACAAGTACAAAAGTTACTGGAACGAGGAAAACTTAAAATAGGTCTCTGAAGAAATATGCCCATATTTCATGTTTCTCTCCAGTGGAGGTTGTAGCGTGATACAAACATCTCTGTGTTGTTTCTGTGTCTCACTCACTTTTATTGTAGATCAATCACTGAATACTCTTCATGCATAAATATATTCCTGCCAGTGCTTGAAATATAGATTTTTCTATTATTATTTTTCAATTCCTTTCTGTGCTACCTTTATATAGTCCTAGGCTTTTCACTGCTCTCTCAGAATTAAATTGGTGCTGTTAGAGTTCCTTCTTTCACAGAAAGGAATAACTGCCTTTCATAATGTTTTTATCATTTCACCACACCTCCCCATCAACACATCCCTACAGGTACAAACATGAATATAAACAGCAGATAAAATTACCTTATTCTTTTTCCTTTTATTTTTTTTTCTGTATTATAGCAGTGCCTGGAAATACCAGCCAAGAACAATGTCCTTTAGAGCTCTGATCTATGAGAATACAACCCTCAGCCATAAACTCCTTGATATTAACACAATAAGATATTCAAGGTGCAGAGAAGAAATTAAAGAGAAACAAAACCATAAGCATTTGTTCAATGCCAGTGTACAGATAGAAACTGGATCATCAAAAATCCATTTTCAGTCCAAACATTTACTAGGTCTTTTACCCTTGCTGGGAACAGCCCCAAGCAGCTGAAACCCTGGTTCATCTCAGAAGCTCAAGCTAGGAGCATTTCAGACCCAAAAAAATGACAGCACAGACAGCATCAAAAGGGAAAGATGCTGCTTTGATAATATCTCAGAACAAAGAAATGAAGACCAGAGCTTTGATAACTATCTCTAGCAGGGTCCCACACAGTTCTCCATTTAGGGCATGGGGAGATGGTGCTACTCCCTAAGTAGTGAATAACACCCCTCAGGTGATAACTACCAATCAAAGAAATAAAGCTTTGAAATCATGGTTGGAAACTACACTATTTCTAGCTTAGCTATCAGTATGATAAGAGGAGCAATGAGGGGAAAAAACAGCTTGATGTACAAGGCACTTCTACTGCTTACTCTTAACTGATGTGTGGCACCAGCAAATAACATTTGCAGCCATTGGCAGAACTGCAAAGACTTGCAGAAGTGGATTTGAATGAATGCTTTAATATGGAACTGGTTGTTCCTGTGCTATTATTCCATTCCATCTACTGCTCCTTTTCGATATCCTTGAATGTTTCCTGAGAGTCATGAGCTGTCATCCAATATGTTGTGCAAAGATCACATCTGGGGGGTTTGGTTCTCTGCATAATCACCCCAGCCTTGCAAGGGCCCTGTGTAAAGCTGCTTGAAGCAGACAGGTGGTTTCAGACTCCAGCAGTCTGGAAATCCTCTTAATTCTTTGTACAGCTACAAGGCCAAGTGCACAGAGAGAAATGAACTCGCTGGGGGTGCTGGCACAAGCTCCAACAGATGCACAGGATCTGTGCACACATCCACCACAGCACCCTTAGGTGAAACAGTGCAAAGGTCACACTATGATCCCATTAACAGCTGAAAACTGCAGGATAAGGACATTTACAGCAAGTTGAACACTACAAAATAAAAACCTGCACCACACTGTACATGGGTTTGAGGTTTTTTTATTGTAAGCTTTGAAAGGGACTTGGAAAACATGGCTTGACAAATTTTGTAGCACAGTAGAATTGTTCTGAAAAAGAATAAAAAGAGCCCTCACTGAAAAAAAAAATAAAATTAAGGTCTAGGAGAGACTTGTTCAGAGAAAAAAAGTGAAAAAGAGGGAACAGAGATGGAATAGCAAAGTGAAACAACACCAGGTATGGGATTCTTTCTGTCCACGCTCCTGTACTGTACTCCTTGTTCCCTTCCCAGTGGGTCACTGCAGCTCTCATTCTTGCAGGAGAGCTACACCACACAATTTAGTAAATCTGAGGCAAACTAGTGTAGTACAGAAAGAGTCTGTCCTGGCAAAAAATAGCAGATGTACTTTTACTGGGGAAATGGGGGTGCCCAGGGAGGTTTCCCAGCCAAAAAGGACTAGAGTTTCAGCCAGTCAATCCATAACACCAAAACCTTCATCTACATTTCTGCTGTTTCATGGGTGACACTGGTGCAGGAAGGGTGTAGCTAAAAGCAAACTGCCCAGGCTGTGGGGTTGTGGAGTTGCCAAATCTCTGCTTCAGGCTACTCCTTTGAACACTCTTTGAATGGGCACCCTGTGAAAACAAGGACAGCTGTCTGCAGACCATCTCAGGTTTGCTCAAGGGATGCCACACCGAGTCAACCCATCAACTGTTCACCTTGAGGAGATGAAAAGCAGGGGAAACTCCTGAGGTTTTTGGCAGGTGGGACAATTTTTTTCCCGCAAGGAATGGGTAAGGTGAGTTTGAATATGCATTCCTGAAGTACAACAAAGGTACTCAATTAATTTTGGAAAGTCGCTATCAGTTTCTAAACTTCCACCGAGATACCATAAATAATGCTTTGCAAGCTTACTAATTTAATAGCTCTGATATTCATTCTGTTTCATCATGTGTTTCCTAGGCTTTTATTCATTTTGATTTGTTTTTTCCTCCTCAAATGTTATTTTAAATAGCTTTCATGAAATTGCTGCATAATAAGTGTACCCTTTTGTTCTTATTCGGGGAAGCTCAGCAAAAGCATAACAAATAATGAAGCTGATAAAAGGGATACACGAAATGAATACCAAAATCCAGGAGGTTTATTCTGATACTAGGGCCATTTAACTTCAAGCCAAGACATGTATCTCATCAGGCAACTTATTAAGAAGATTTTGGGCAATGGATTCAATCCAGCATCAGGCCCAGTAAGTAGAAGAATTCTGATTTTTACCCTCATCAACCCCTCCTGACTGTAAGTGTGCAATATTATTTAGCCATTGAGGTAAGAGGGGCATTTTATGGCTTTCCACTTTGCTGGGTGAGCTAGAATTGAAATGAGTTGTTAACAAGAAAACAGAATACAGAATGATCACGGTAGAATCTAAAATAAATTATGACATTTATGCTCACACACTTATATTTTGGAAAGTGAATGTGACTGAACAAGGCAATTATCTTTAATTAGGAGGGGCTAGGGTCATTCCATTAATTATGTCCATCACAGCTAGTTAACAATATTGATTAACAAGATAAGAAGCAGAATAAGCCATTCAGCCCTGAATGGGGTTGTTATAGATCATCTAGTGAATTCCTACAATGTATTACAAAAGGGAAATAACAGAACTGGAGGTGCCATAATTCCAACAAAGCACGATTTCAAAGCCACTGCTCTGAGAAATATTCCTGAAACAATCTGCTTTTGTTAATATGGAATAACTGTGGAGCTAAATAAACACACAAGAGCATTCCAGAAGTGTGCTTGACATACACGGGGAAAACACTCTTTGATCCTTGAAGCAAAACAATTTCAGGCCCAAACCTTGCAGGGCTGAAGACAAAGACAAATTAAAATGTGATTGACTGCGAGTGATTGGGAAGAATGCAGATCTGCCACAAGGACTCCTGAATTGAAGGGGAGATGGTTGCCTTAGACTGGCTCTGTGCAATCCTGGGGTTAACTCAGAAACAGCCAGAAGAATCAAATTATGAGTTATTTTGTCTTTGAGATATTATGAAAGAGAAATGTAGACATACATATGTTCCATCTCTCTCACTCACATACACACTTGCTCCTCTGTTTTGCAATAGACAAGTTCTCAATCTGTGAGACATCCTACTATTTCCAAACTAAAATTCAGGGGGCTTTCCTGCTTTTTTCTTTTATTCCCCTCCCCTTCCCCTTTCTTATTTCCTTTTTCATCCTCTCCCAGCACAGTGCTTGAGCCCCAGGTTGGGTGGCAGGGTACCAAACACCCAGGGTGCTTGTGAAGCCCCAGTGCCAAACTGCAAATTGGGAATGCACTGCTGGTGGCTGCCCCGACAAAAGGGCTCCTTGATGTGCAGTCCCACTCAGCATCCCTCTCGAGCCCTTCTCAGGCAGCTGGGACAGCCAACAATAGTGATGGGCATGTGCCTGATTGTTGGCATGTCAGACAGGCATTATTGAAACCAGTGGGGGCAAGGAGAAGGATGAGAGGGAAGGCATTTGTCTCTTTGTTCAGACGGTGGAAAGCTGATTTGTGAAGAAAGGAGCTCTGGGATGCACTGACATAGATATAAGTATTTGGTGCAATTAAGGCATCCAGACTTTCTCTGGGTATTTTGGATAAGAAAGTTTTCAAATATTTTCCATTTTATATTCAAAGGATGCATGTGCTAAGCTAGTCTGATTTAGAAACATTGTTCCTATCTCTCAATATCATATTTCTTTTAATATTTTCAGCCAGACAGCTATCCCACAATTAACATAAAAGCAAACTTATTCTGATCCTGTGTATAAAATACAAGTTCTTGGTCATGTTCAAAATCATCTTCTCATATTCCCTACCTCAAGAAAAGGAACACAAAGAATAGTAATTTTTCGAATATAAAGCAATCATCAATTGTTAACTGTAATATTTAAATTATTGTCTTAATGAAAGCATTTAAGAAGCATTTAACTGCAGGGTTCACAGCAAAAATAAAGCTGTGGTTGGGCAGATAATAACTACTATCCTCATTTAGCAAAGAATTAAAGCCCCTGCTTTAAAACACCTGCTTTGTACCAGAGATATAACACAGCAAACACCGAGGGGGCAAAAAAACCTCCCTCTCTACTGGAAATACACAATTTTATTTTTTTTCCCCCATAATATGTTTGTTTTTGTAGGCAGATTCTTTAGAGAAGTTTACACTAGCAAAATGCAAGTGTGTCACATAGAAATGTAAAATAGCAAATCACCTGACCAAGACAGAGATGTTCAACATTTGTTCTTAAGACAAAGTGAGTTTGTAAAGCATTTTCTGCTGACTGTCAGAACTGACTTTTTCAAACACTGTGTTCCAGCAAATTCTGAAAATCAATTTGGCAGTGAATTCTCCAAAATACTTCTTTCTTGCTTATGAATGTGAATTTCTGCCCCCAGAAAATCAGTAAAATGCAAACTATCACCATCACCTTGTACTTCTTGTCAGCACTTCAACAGTGAGATGACATTTCTTTAAGATCAGTGTTTTTGACAATGGGGCTGAAAAGCCTCCAGATGCCTGTGAGCAAAGCACCTGAGAAGGTTCTAGAAGGGATCCTCACTGGAGATGCTGCATGAGAATGACAATGACCAAATGAGAGCCTGACTGAACTGAACAGTGCTATCAACCTGACAATGTGCATGTTTTGACATCCAACTCTACACGGATCAAATGATGCTCTACATGAAACAGAAATCAGCACTTACTTTTGGCTTTGCAATAGAAACAGAAAAGGCAAAGACATGGATTATTTCGAGACTATGAGAAGTTTAAAAGACACCATCCCAGATCCACTTTTGATGTCAGGAGGTCAGAGCTGAGACTAGGTATTCATTTACCCCAAAAAACTGCTAAAAAAGCAGTTTCACCAGGGAAGAACTGGGACCAGGGGAATGTTAATCTCTGTGGTGACTCCTTGTGAGAACAGAGAGGATGCTGTGGGGATTGTGGGTGCAGATGACAAAGTGTTTCCAGAGCCCTGGGAACTTCTGGAATAATTCTAGGAGTTAATTTTAAAACTTGATTAAACCATGCTATTGTTTATGGGCCTTAATGCTTTCAACATTACAAAGCACAGAGCAAAACCTTTCTTCATTAAGCACAGAAAACACAGTTTTTAACTACATTACTTGAATGCCACAAGATATAAACTCCAGTGTAGCCACATTGTTCTTAAATTTGCAGTAAATCCCCCCTTCTTTGAATTTCCTGGGGCTGAATGCTCCAGTGTGTCTTCTGTGGTTAAAATCTGTAATGTCTCTTCCTTTTTTATTCCTTTATTTCTGCCCCTTTGCAGTGGCTTTGAAAGAATCTTTCTCTACTAAACCTCTGCATTCTTGCAGCTACCACGTCTTTCATGTTTCTGTCAACAGAAAGAAGCTTTGAACAGCATCAAGTATAATTACATCTAGCTTTTTACTGTTATCACTGTATTTATTAAAGCACAGCAGACTTTGCAAGACACCTTTTTATTTTTTATTAAACAGTGGTGGCACATCATATTCTGGCTATATGGAGCAGTTAATTTTATTTGTCCTGAGGAAAAAAAAATCAGATTTATAGAAATGAGTGGAATTCCTTCCTTTAGATCTGTTCAGCAAGGACCATGATTTTGAACAAACAGTGTGGTTCAGCACATACCTCTGCATCCAAAAAAACAACATTTGTGCCTTCAGTTTTATCTGCAGATGTGACAGAACCCCCTGGCAGGGAAGGAATTCTTTAAGCTTTGTAGTACCACTGTGCTTAAGGCAGGGCATTCCCATGTCAACAGGAAAGTCTCTGCCTCTGTGAAAACTCAGCTCTGAGACCCAAAGAGGAATTAGAGCAAAACAAAAAATGACATATTAACTAAATTCCACAGCATGTCAGCCCTATTACCTGTCCCGTGATACCTTCATGGATTAAGCAATAAGCATCTGCTTATCTGTGCTTGCCAGGCTCATTAGTTTCCAGTTTAGTGTTCCTTCTGCCTCTCCTTCATGCTCCTGCAATGTCCCTCCTGTGCTTCACAGGCAGCACAGACAGGTAACAAACTGTTCTTCTAAAGCCTTTCTCCCTAGAAGAGCAGCACTGAACAGCACTGACCCCCATATAATAAAGCACAGATTAAACCATATATTTACTCCTGACTGCTGATACATTATTTGGCCATTGAATTCCCTGTTTCATTCGATTGGAATAGGAAAACTTCCTCAGGTGCAGGAGTTGAGTGCCTTAAACAAATGACATATCTCTGCAGTCCTAATTCAGAGAGAGTCCCTGTTACTGCCCTTGAAAAGGGCTTGAAGGGAAAAGAGAAAGAACTTTCCTTGGAGAAAGAACTGACCAACACAGAGTTCAACACAGTGAGCTTGCAGAGCTGCTCAGCTCGTCTTTGCCAGTGCATCTGAGCCAGGAATCAAGGAATTGAACTCCAGGAATCAAACTGAAGGAATCCCATTGGTGTCTTAGGATGCAGACATTGTTTCTGACCAGGTTTCAAAGAAGGTTCACATGATTTAATCTCCTAGCTCTTTCAAGCAGGTAAAAGCTCAAATGTACCAAGAGTCTCTAAGGGAGCTGAGGTTTGTTTTGTCACTGATCATCATCAGTGTGACAGAGCCCATCAAACTGGCAAGAACAATAAAATATCCTGATTGTAATATTTAGACAATATGTACTGCTTTGCAAAGAAATCGGTACACATATTTTTTGATTAAAATAATTATTAACCATCTAAATTCTAATCAGGGCTGTTTCAGTACTTTTACAAAGGCAGGGGTTGTATTTTTATCTATTTATAGCTGTGTTTGCTGTCCTGTGCAGAACACAGGAGGGCATTTGTGCTTTAGTAGGTGAGCAGAGGACCTGCAACTGGGTGGATTCCCAGGAAAGCCACGAGCCTTGTTACCATCACAGGGAGGTCAAACAAGCCCTCAGAGCTTTTGCCAAGTACCTCCTCGGGTTAGATCAGCCACAGCAGCCAAATAAAGTCAGGCACTCCCCACACAATTAGGGCATTTAGTCTCTCAAATGCACATTTGCACTGACCCCAAGGAGATCTCACTCCTTATGCCATGGCTCAAACTTGCATTAGCAACTCATTGCCAAGAGAGAAATTAGAAAGCACACATGCTTAGGAGATATATAGGTAATTATGTCCCATATTTCACATCTTGCACCCAGAGGCAGCCAGAAAGCCACCAAATCTGTCATTAGCTCTGACTCCTTCATGCCATGCAGAGAGGGGACAGAGTTGGTAAGGAGCTTTCTTGTCCTAAAATATCCTTAACCCAAATGACACCAACAAGGAAGGCTCTGAAGGATCAGAATGTGGGTTTGTTCTGAAGCAGAGAGGTCAAACACCTTTCATGTGTTCTGACTCCTCATTTATTTGAGATTATAAAAGATTTCTTGTCTGCTTTGGGCAGCTTCAAGGCTTCACAAAACCATGGTGACACCTTTAGCTGCTGCTGGGAGGGATCTTCACCTCTGTCTTCCACTTCTCTTTACCTTTACATGGGGTTGGATGGTCATTTAAGAGCTTTTCAAAAACTGGGTGCAATATTGGCAATATCTCAAGTCTTTAGTCAGACTTCCAAAAGTCCTACCTGCCTTATAGTTAATTTTTCAATTTTCATGAATAAAATTTAAAGATTTTTGCCTTTTTTTTTAATAGATGTTTACTCCAAGAATTTAAATTTTAAAAAGAAATACAAAAGTGGCTTGGAATTTGAGAGGAAAATATGATGAACAGTGAATTTTGCATTCAGCAGCAGAAAAGCCTCAGCCATGTGAGATGCCAACAATGGTGCTACTTCCTCTGGGAATCAAAACAAGCCTTTGAAAAGGTTATCCCAAAATTATTTATTCAGTATTGCAGATACAGGGGCCAACATCATCCCATACAAGTCATGTAATTCAGAATAATGACAGCCTAACAGTGCTGATGAAGAGTTCCCAGGGCAGCAAGTTTAACTCCCCCACAGCTGATCAATAACTGTGATTTCACAGCACAAAAACTTGTGCCAGTGTCAGGACACCTTGGTCAGAGGAGCTTTTACTGGGGTGCACATTCCCCCCTGTGGCAATGCCAATTGTTCTTTGAGAATCATTTCAAAGCTCACTTTTAGTTACAAAGATCTACAAGGGATTTTCCATCCTCAGGTGGGCTCTAAGTCCTGAAAGAGAGCTGGGAGGGGTTTGGCAGGGATGATTCAAAGCACATTTTGTAATGTAATATAATTATTCTGAACATAAAGGAATAATGAAGTCCAAGGCAAACTTGTTCAGAGAACCAGAGAAGGAAAGAGGAAAAACTAAGTAATGGACTAAAATAGGAGCAGGGGTGGCACTGTGACCAACAGCCCCTGACCTGTCACAAAATATTACACAGGAAAGGATTCTCGTGGAAATGGTTCCAAACTTCTTCTGAGCAGGCACTGCCATCAATACTCCTAAATGACAAAGCTGAATTTTGCTGTCCTTTGTGTCTCCTGTTCCCTTCTCACTGTAGGTGTAGGTGGTTCCTGCTGTCCTGAGTGGAACTGTTCCACCTTTGATAAGATTTCCTACCCACAGATTTATGAACCTGAGCTGGCATCTTCAAATAAACCCAAGAACTGCATCTAAATCCTCGTGGGACTTTTCACAGAAACTTCAGCATAAGATCTTTCCAAACCACTGGATATATCCAAATCCACTTTAAGAGAGGGTGGAAAAAAGGGCAGCAGTGTTCCCATTGCTTCATTATTCCTGCAAGCAATAACCTTTCCCAGCACTGATTCCATACCCTGGGCCAGATTTAACAGGGAAGGCAGAACACAGTAAGTTTCCTTTAGAGCTGGTTTCAAGCAGAGAAAATCAAACATATAAACAAACCAAACATGTAAAGTAGGTAAGAGAATGAAAATCACCCTAATTCTTCTTTCAGAGATAAAATCTTTGTGTGTGTGTGAGCACAAAACTTGTTTTGCCATTTGTTTTTCATTAGTACTAAAAGAACATGAATCTTTAAATTACAATTACACACAGTTACAGCCAATGTGGGACTCTTATTCTGGATGATGCCTTAATTCAGAAATAAGAAATAATTAGGTTTTGCAGAGAGGAGGATTCCATACATACTGAAAGCCATGTCTTTGTTGTTATCCTCACATTTCCTCCCATCTGCTTCCATGAAGAATTCCTGGCTTTATGATATAGGCATAACAGACATTCTGATGGGGTTTTCTCCTGCCTGAAGAACTTGAAGTCCTGGTAAATATTGATATTCATCACCATCTTGCATGTCTTTACTGGAGAGAAGGACTGTGATAATGAAAAAAACAAATTCTAAACCTAAATCCATACTGAACCTGAAGACAAACCACTTGACAGGGTAAGGGCTCTATATAATTAGCAAAACTCTCTGTGGTCAAGGGGAATGGATAATATTCTATGGGGGTTTTGTGGGGGGTTTTGTCTTCTTTCTCAAGGAATCAAAGGCAACTTAACTTGGACTTTAACAAAGTTTTAGGAGTTTAGCCTTCTTGTCTGTTTACCCCACCAAGGAAATGTTTTCCACTTAAACAGCACATTAATATAATGAAATTAAATGAATCCATTCTATATCCCTAAGGTAGACAGCAACCACTTTTTCATTTATTTATGTGTTATTTTTCCCTAGATTCTGAAACTAGCAGCAAAAAAAAATTGTAGTGGAATTAATTTTGAAGATGCATCTGATTTATGTTACTCCTTGCAGCAAAACTACTCCCTTTCCATGGTTAAAGCTGCTCCCTGATACCTCCCATCTGCAAGGGGAAGTGGCTGCATTTTTTCCTTTTCAAGGGAAAATGTTTCCAGCAATCTCTCATTTTTATATAATGGGATTATAAAAAAAAATAAAAATAAATAAAAAAATTGGAACTG
Organism: Campylorhamphus procurvoides; assembly: GCA_013396655.1. Classification (NCBI taxonomy): domain Eukaryota; kingdom Metazoa; phylum Chordata; class Aves; order Passeriformes; family Dendrocolaptidae; genus Campylorhamphus; species Campylorhamphus procurvoides. Next base: position 249,178 of record WBMV01008444.1, read on the forward strand.
CCACGAATATTTCCTTTTTGAGAACCTTCGCAAAGTTTAGGACATGTTTTCCTGCCTAAAAGTTCATCATGTGCTGTAACTAAATTAATACTGGTAAGGATTTTCTGTTCCTTCTGCAAAGGAAACAAAATATGTGCTGAGTTACACTCTGAAACTGGGTTAACCTCGTGCCAATTATAAATACTGCTGCTCTGACATGGATAAATGTGGTTTATTAGGATGTCTTGCTGCTTTTCCTCTCATCATTCAGATAATTCTCCAATCTCCTCAGTTTCCTTTCTTGTCACAGATTGCCTGTAGAAAAGTGTGAAGCCAATCTAGACGTCAGATTAGCCTCAAATCATAGCAAAAAAAAATCAAAATACAATTTTAAATGTGTAGAGCTGTCCTTTTTAAGGTTTATAGCCAAGAGCGTTGTTTAAACTAGAAGAAGAAAACCATTTTTAGTTTGTGCATTGCCATTTGTGGGTCGTCCCAAAAAGTGCCACCCCACTGAAAGTTCCAATTAATTAAAAATTAACAGTATAGAACAACAGGGCTTGGATTCTCTGGTACCTCCATCCCAATTTAAAGCAATTCCACCAAGCACACTCTCTTCAATCCTTCTCAGATTTTCATCAATAACCACCCTGGACCTGGAAATACCTTTTTTGTGCTGCAATTTCTCACCCTTCTGATGGAAACCTTTCGGCTCTGCTACTGGAATTGCCATTCTGCTGGTGGTAAAACCCACCAGTGGGACCTGACTGGGACCAGTGGCTTAGACATGGATTGGAAATTGTTTTTTCTGCTTTGGGGACTGGCAGGAGCTGTGTCACAGCTCTGCAGAGGGAAGAAAAACCTGCCACTGACTCCCAACTGTTTTCACTTTGGGTATATCGTGTGTCTCAGTGCTCAGCTCCAAACAACAGGGTTACAGCCACATTATAATTCATGCGCAAAAGATTTGCATTTTTCCATAAATACGCTTCAAGTTTCAGCCCGTGCACTTCAGTCTGGAGGGGATCTGCGTTCTCTAGATCTCATTTGAAATTGAAAATACCCACATTTTCATTTTCAGGCAGCCAAGCTGTTTGCCCACACCAATATTCATGCTCAGATCAGCTGAAGTGATTTGTCAATTTGCATCCAACCCCTTATTTGTAGTTCATTTGCTTTTTAAGGGGTAGTGCCAATCTTGGGTTTCAACCCCCTACATGATTTTACATTAGTCCTTATCTGATGAAAAAACAAAAATATTTCTTACATGCAATTAAAGAGTACATATTTCCACTGCTTTCCATGGGAAAACAAACCACTTTAGCCTGAAAATACAGTGGTTCAGTCACATCCCAACTCCTAGCCAGCTTTCCTCTCAACATGAACACTGATTTCAGGTCACTTCAGATCCTCTGAAACAGAAACTAACAGCAAAAATACACACTTTAGATCCCCTTAGAGTTAACAACATTTCACAGCACTGGGAAAGTTTAGAAACCTTTCAGTTTGAAGCAAATAATGCAATGGGGTTTTTTGGCTTCTCAAAATGTAACATTTGATGTCAATGATTTGCTTACCAATGACTTGGTTGCTTTTTGCATCTGGGAATTATAAACCAATTCCTGCTTTTAGAGAAATAACAACTAAATACAGAGAAAGCAAATCTCTTAATGTGTGTTGAATTTCTTTTGTATAGTTATTAGTCACTGCTAACAAGCAACCCTTCTACTATAAATTGACAATTATAATGCAGAAACTGATTTTTGTCCAGGAGATCCCATAAAATTCTATGAAATTTAAAAATAACCAACCCCAAACAGCAAAGAATTGTTTTTTCTTTAATTCAGACAAACATACCCCATTGAGTCACTTGCTGATTCACAGATGCCTCTCCCAACACTGCCTTCTATCACTACTAAGCTGTTCAACAATTGGCAAAGCCTTTTCCTTATCAACTCTCCTGTTCCATTGCCAAAACTAGATATTGTACTCTGATAGTACAGATTTTACAGTTTTCATCAAAATCTCTCAAAAAAAGAGAAGCCAAAGAAATGGGAATGTATATGGAAGAGATATTACATTTTTTAAGACTGGTCCAGCCCTTTTTATTCAGCCTGAAGAAAGAACCCAAGAGGATCAAGGGATTACTTGTTCACAGTAAATCTGCAGGTTCAGGACTTGCTTGGTAAATAATTCTTACTCAATGCTCTTTCTTAGACACATTTGCAACATCAAAATTTCGCTAGAGAGGAGTAGGAGAGGATCTTGATTTGCTTTTTTTATTAAAATAAAAATGGCTGTAAATGGGTGTGGATGTCTTAATTCATGCTATAAGCTCTTTCACTTACTTTGCTCTCTTACTCTCAGACAGCAAATAGGTGTTACCTGAGCACAAAAGGGAATCCACACACAAATGTTGAGACTGCCTGAAACTGAAACACACCAAACAAAGGTCTGGGACAAGAGTTTTGCCTTTCTTGCCTTCAGTTTGATTTTACTATTACAAGTGTTTATCTGGAGACAGAAGTTTGGTTAAATAAAAGCTGAGACTTTCAAGTAGACTCAGAAATATGGCTTTAAAAGGCAGAGTGGGGGGAATCCCCACTAGATGTGCATCACAGGAGTATAATTCGGGTGCAGTAGTAGCTCTGAATGTCTTTAAATATTCCAGAGGGCAGGATATCTTAGCTGACATTTCAGCATTTCTAGAGAGCTACCTTCACAATGCATATTTAAATCTGTTTTCAGAGGCAGAGCAAGCTTCATCATCTTTTCAGTCTGCTGAGCAATATTTCCCAAACAAAGGAAGGAAAGGGCAAAGGACCTGTCAGTTTGGGTTCTCACTCCCACACCTAACCCAGTGAAGACATTCATACTCATTTATGGAGTTTACCAAACAATATTTTCAGTTTATGTACTCCTGCCACTTGGTTTTGAACATCTCAGCTGGTGCTTTTTTCCAGATGGCTTTGAGCTCTGCCCAGGATGAAATCTCACTGTGTCACTGTCACAGGGGCAGCAGAGCCAGCACTTTGTACCATGGTCTTCAACATATATTGATATTTCCAGAAGAGGAAGGTTTGAAGGCAATACCTAAAACCAATCCCTAGGTATACAAAGAATATATATATATTCTTTACGTAGTGTCACAGCCAAGTGACCTTGAAGTGACCCAAGTTCTTAATTTTACTATTTCAAGCGTGTTTTACATTGGCAGAGCTAACTAGTGCAAAAGGAGGGTGTATTGAAAACAGAGTTCTTCAGTATTACGGCTTGATATTTCTTGTCTTGTATTTTTGTATTTTTTGTCTTGTATTTTTGAAATACAGCATGTATTGTTATAGATAGCTATATCTGCATATTACAAGCAATTACTGGGCAAAGTGCTTTCCTTTGCCAAAGTCATTGGCAAAACTTACATTATCTTCAGAGCAAACAAGCTGAGATCAGATCAGTGTGTACACTGGGAAAGGGAAGAGTGTTGTAAGAAAAGGAAGATGGAAACTGCATTAATTTCAAACATGTGCTCTTAAAAAAGGAGAAGCACAGCTCAAAGACTCACACTGATATAATGAATCCGGACTCTCCTTCGAAGAACAAATTAAAAACTTTTCACATCAACCCACAGCATTTGGGGGAAAACCCCCTGAATTTAACTCAGCTTAATCCATATTGTCACAGACTCTCTGAGGTTTATTGCCAGGTTCCTGAAACATGCACCTTGCCCAGGTCTCTACATCATCTTTCTGCACCAGGTTATTAGCACATGTCACAGCACGAGGCACATGTGCCCCTATCTCATTTTTGCAGGAAGTTTTCCAGCTCCTGAGCAGCCCAAGAGCATTGCCTGACCCTGCCAGTGCTGGGGGAGATGTCTCACAGCATCACAGTGCAGCTTTTCAGCCTCTCCAGGCTTTGCATTTAAGGTATGAATTATAACTTTCAGGGGTATACTTGAATCATAGACAGTAAAGAGGACTTTATAGCTGTTTCATGGGTTTGAAAACAGGGCTTCACTCAGGTTTATAGCCCATTAAGACACTCTGTTTTCCTTTGTATTATCCCCTCCTGTGCAATACTAATTTAATTTTAACACTATGATTTGAACATCACACATACAGTTAGTTTTTATCAGGAATGAAAGGTCTTTCACTCAAGGTCAAAGTACAAAAAGTCTGTGAAGCAGAATGAATTGATGGTTTCAGATCAAGTAAAACAAGTTAAACCTCTCTTTTCAGATTTTTTCCCCCAATTCTAAGAAAAGTCTCAATTCAGACAACCAAGAAATTTAATACATTCTTTTAAAACCCAGTTAATTTTCCTTCTATTAATGCTATTCCTCCACACATACTGAAACTCATTTTTAGCCAAATTAACAGCAGCTATCTACACAGATAATTAGGAAATATAATGAAGCACTGGTTTAGAACTTCACCAAAGAGTTCTCAGTTCAGGAAATTAAACAGTAGTGATATAAGTAGTGTAGCATAAAGCACTCTAAGAGAACATTGAAGGACTTGTGGGGTTATTTAAATGCCCACTGGACAGTCCAGGTGAGCCCATCCCTGTGGTGAGAGCAGACCTCTTCCATTTGTCAGCTCCTCACTCACTTTGAGAAGTAAAGACAGCTTGCCATGAACCCTCCTCATTCCTCATTTTAGAAATCACTGAGTCCATAAATCACCACCGTGGCTCTAGAAAACAGTCATCTGTGTGTACATCATCCTACAGTGCTTAAATTTTCCTGAGTGAAGTGTGTGTCATCTCTGGCTTTAATCCTTGCCATATATCACATCTTCCCTATGGCTCAGCAAGCTGAAAGGCTTGATACTCTTGTCTACCTCTTGATACTTGCAATTAAGTTTTAAATATGTGCACCTAACCTTCATGTGACCTTCCTGAAGAAGACAAGTACAAATTCTGCTGGATAAATTCAGCACTTTGGTAGATTTGAAGATAGAAGAAAAACCTTCATAAGGCCAACAGAGGCAGCTGAGCAAATCAGCCAGGTTTCTTCCAGACTTTAATAAACACAACAGAGGCAAATGTGAGTCAAAAAAACAAAAAATGATACAATCAATACCAGCTCTATTTCAAGACTATTTTCACTGATTTAATCTATTTTCTCCCAACAGCTACAGATGAAGGCACGACCATAGGATAGGATAACATGGAATCAGAATCATTTAGGTTGGAAAAGACTTTTAGGATCATCAGGTCCAACATAACAAACTAGCACTGTCAAGTCCATCATTATATAAATAATTATATATATACACCATACATATAAAAGTGCATAACACTACATACATAACATGTACTACATCCATGAGTACACACAGAACAGTCCATTTGTTAACTCCTTGCACTGTTGCTCTAACAGAAGTCAGAGATACAACAAAAATGTTCAATGCAGTAATGGCTCTTTTGAGATTTCAGGTTAGGAACAAGATCTTGGAGATTTCTCCTTTCAAACAGAAGAATACATTGATGTATTCATGATTTTATTAGGCACTGTATTTGCCTTTTATATATGGCTGGGGACAGCTCCCTGAAAGCTGTTGTGCACTTACCCAGTCCGTCAACAAAAATGATAAAATGTGATTTATCTGATTAACCACACCATGGTTTGAATTTGGAATATTCATGATCAATCAACTCAGTAAACTCTACCTGGGAAAAGCTGTTAATAAAAAATACTTGAAGAGAAGAACTCAAGGAAATTGTGATCTCTTTGTGGTTCTTCCAGGAGTAGAAAAGAGGGACTAAAATCATTCCATACACTACTCCTGCCAGGTTATTCTCTCTGCTCCACTGAGCACCCGTAAGCACATTCAACTATTAAATTAGCACTGCTAAGCTCTGCTATTTGTGTTGGCTATTTTTATACCCAGCAGGCAATAATCATTGCTTAATGAGAGCCCAGGCTTTAACACCAGGTGTGATTTTTGTCCTTAGGAGATCTATTTTTCTACTTTTCCTAGTTTTCATCCCAAGCAGTTTCCATCCCCACCAGCACCACCCCTGTCTCTCCGGAGGGTTTGGAGGTGAGTGCTGATTCCAGGCTCAGCGTGGGGCACGCTGCTTTATTTGCACTGATTGCCATCAGTGGTAACACACAGACTTCTGTGAAGATGTGCAATGAAAATGTGATTTTTCTTATGTTCCCTGCATTAGAGATCACTTCTCACTCGGAGCCTCTTTCTGTTTTGCTTTGCAAAGGAAGGCAAAGCTCTCTTTAAAATGCTGATTTCTCAAAAACCTACCTGTAATAAGGAAAGAAATCTACTCGTAGTATTTAATGTCAAAACACTGCACAAAAGAAGCAAATATATTTTCCTATTCTCATGACAAATGCTCGGCACATAAGAAGCTTAATTACATGCCACAACTGGCTGACGTTCTGCTTTGCTGTTCAGCTCTTCAACCAGAGAGAATGTTGTAAAATCTTAAGAACAAAAACCAAGAAAGGCAAACCAGAACTTGTGCACACTTCACAAGAGGAAATCCAGATTGGAGAGAGCTGCAGACGGACACAAACTCCTGCTTCAGGCATTTTGGGGGAAAGGACAAATAAACAAAACTACACACGGCTCTCTTTGACAGAGTTGGGGTTTTTTTCAGCTTAATGAACTTCAGTGCAAGCAGAACAAGCAAAAACATACATTCCTCCTCCCAGCAAAACACGAGAAGAGCTGTTCCTTTCATGTGAGACTTTTAGTCCAACCTGAAGCAGATTCAGAGCAGAGTTCTAATTATTCACTTTTATAAAATCCTATTACCAAACACAAATACAAAGCAACTTGGGAATATCATTCCATTAATAGAGTACACCTTTCAAAGTAGTCTGGAGTAGCAATTCTGTAAAACTGAGACCAGCTTTAACTGTATAAAATACTTTTTTTTTTAAAAAAAAAGAACTTCAGACTTGAAAATTCCACTCATGAAGCAGTGAAGGATGTAGGAATCCCTTCACATTTATATAACATCCCTTCTTTTGGGAACACCTAAGGATAACTTGGAAATACTGGACATGGAATTGAATTCCAAAATATGCCTTATGACTTGCATGTTTGAAAATGCTGTTCTAACAAAAATCAAATACAGATGAAACTGGCAGCTTCTGTACATTATCTCAGTGTCCATCTCTGGGCTGAAGATGGTTTGAGCACTGAAAGGCAACAGCATGCAGAGAATTCACATTTTTAAACAACTTGGGATACTCACAAACATAGAAATGCTAAAAAAGGAAGAATTAGTACTTCTTGTCCTCCATGGACATGTTTTTTGGGGTTTGTTTGTTTATTTGGGGGTTTTGTTTGTTTGTTGGAGTATTTTGTTTTAGGGATTTTTTGTTGTTGGGGTTTTTTTGAGGGACTTTTTGGTGGTGTTTGTTACTGTTAACAGCATTAATATCTCAGTAATTCTCCTGCCCTCCTACAATTGTCTTGAGAGTCTGGAAAAACTCAGAAATGTGAGCAAATTTACCAATAACTTTATGGTAATTTAAGGAGACTGGTTAGGGTACACACTACTAAATATTACTGTGCTTTGCTCATTAGTGTTTGCAAGATGTGATGGTCCAGAAGCCCCAAGTTCTGATTTTGAATTCCCTGGTGACAATCTGGAATTAGATTATATCACTCTAATACTGTGGAAACTTGATGGCCTCTGTTCCAATTAACATCAGAATCCATACCTGAGTAAGTTTACAAATGTAAAGCAAGACAAAGTGTTATTCCAGTACTGCAACATGAACTCCACTTTATAATTCAGGGAAACACTATGGACCATCTTTTTATTGCACACATCTCATAAGAAGGATGTGAAATTAGTAATTATCATCCTTGTAGCTCTTAAAACCTCTAGTGAGCTACATAGAAATACTATTAACAGTCATTTAAATTAACTCTCTTGTTCTGCAACAAAATTTCACAGCATTCAGAAGCAGCAAGTAGAAACAAGAACTCAGGTCAAAAGAAAAAAGCAATCATATGATGGAGAAATATTTGCTCTGTGCCATTTTAGTGGACATGTTCTTATTCAACCCCCACAACCACGTTTTTAAACCCCCACATTTCTGCACAGCTCCTCTTATATTGCTTTTCTTTTGCCCCAGGGGAAAAAACACCCAACACATTTTGCTTTTCCCCAGCAGCATAAATCATTAAGCTCCTTGTGCTGTACCATCAGCACATGTTCCCCCACCCAGATAAGCATCACTGACAAAGAGGGAAGCGATCCAGCCGTGCCTGCAATATGGATCACTGCACACCCTGCTGGACACAACTCCTTCAGAGCAGCCTGGCGTCCAGATGAGGGATGCAAATAAAGACACATTTCTTAAGGAAATGGTCATATTTCTCTTTTATATATCTGTGAAGCTCATGGTCAATAGTCCCTTTTGAAGAGCAGCAGTTTAAGGTGGAATTGATTGCTCTCTACCAATATTTCAGCTGCTCATCCAAACTGTGCTGACAGTGCCTTTTGCTGCTCTGTATAAATCACCCAGATCCTAGAGAGAAGACATGATTGTGTCAAAAATAATGCAACATATTATGGGTCTACATATCTATGAAAATTAAGCAGAATACAGAAATCAGCACCTTTAATTGCACAAAGGAATGGCTGATCAGAAGCATCCCATCACCTGGCTTCAGTTTGATTTATGGGGAAACCTTTTTCCTTTATCTCTTCTGCCCAGAAAGATGTTGGAATCTCCATTCTGAGGTGGTTTGGAGGCTCATCTAGGCAGAGCCACAGCTGAGCTGATCTACCCGTTGGTGACAGTCCTGCTCTGATCATATGGTTGGACCTCCCCAGGTCCCCTCCAGCCAACACCTCTGTGATTTTACATTATGAAATCAGTCTCATATGTGAACTGAAAGCTAACATCACGTTTCCTATGCTCTCTTTTCTAGCACAGCATGATTTTCCTTTCTAAACAACCTTGTCCATACTAAGATTTCTCTTTTCATGCTTGTCAAGTCCGCTCTTACACAAATATTGAGACACTCCCACTCCACCTTTGACCAGCTGCCTGGTCCTGCCCTGACTCAAACTCAGTTTCTCTCAGATATTAAGCAGAGTTGAGAGGTTGGACCTCTAATGACAATCTCTTCTTCAATCCAACTGCCAGCTCAGCTTTGCTTCTCTATTATCAATGCAGTGATGGTATCAAGCAGGAATATCTGGATATCTGTGCATTCCCACTGCTTGCACAGATGCAGCAGCTGCTGCACAAACACTCAACAAAAGGATGGCCCTTCCACAGAAATCCCTCGAGTGTGAATAGTCTTGAGATTAAAAAAAATAAAAGAGAAAAATTCCATCACTTCCTTCTGAAATAAAGTTATTTACTGAGCTGCCATGAGTCGCAGCGTTACAAAACTGAGGTCAAGAGGAATCTTCTCCTTTTCAAAGGCAACCTCATCAGGGAGGATTGTAGCAGAAGGAAGTGAATGCAGAAACCCCTGAGTGGTGTGACCTTTAGAATCCCAGAGTACTGAAGGTGTCCCAGTTGCATTGATTTCCTATGTCTGTATTGCCATACTGTATTTCTCCTGCAGTGGCAAACAGGAGACTGGGCTGATTCATGAGAGCTGCTGTTTGCATGGGAACTCCTTTGGCTTTTTCTGCTGCAACTTCTGCTCCACAAAGGCATTTCACAGTGTATTCTCCCTGTTGTGTTAGCCATATGAAACAGGAAATAACAGCAATTATATATAGTGATACATTTACTTGCTCTGCATTTTCTACATTCTAATTTTAATGCTTTAATTACGAAAATTAAGGCAAACAACTGCCTGCAATTTTAAGAAAAACACCTTGATTCCTGACTGCTAACTGGTCACTCAGTCTGGGCTGGTGCACCTTCCTCTGTCATTGCTCCTGTTCCTTGCATGGGACAATCAATCCTTGATTTTCTCCTTCCTGTTATAAAACCTTGGCAATGAATCTCTGAATAACCTCTTCCTTTTTTCCCTTTTGCCTTTTTGTTCTTGTCCCAGTAGGATATCTCACATCAATTATGGCACAGCAGAAGGCAGGAACAAGCCCTCCACCTTTTCCAGCCTTCCAGTATAAAAGGTGGAGGGTAACCTCAGAAATTAAAAGAAATTAAAAGAAATTAAAAGCAGTGAGGCAAACCCCTCTAATCTCATAAACCTACAGAGCACTCTCTGCCAGCTTCCCATTTTTTTTACACCACCAGGCAATAGAAACCATTTTTCTGAGGTCTTAGCTTGTGTTTGCAGCTCCTTTGAGGTGGTTATTGTCCTCATGGTCACCACTGTGGGCTTGATTTGCTCCCTGGCTCTGTAAGGAATTTTGGCCTCATACAACTTGCCTCTCTGGTTTTGTATTGCCAATAACACAGTCTGACTCCTTAACTTCTCCTTTACCACTGCCAGTGTGAAGGACATAAAACTGACTGTCTATGGCAAGCTTTTGTAACCCTTTCTCTGCCAGCTCAGCAGCAGGTTGGTGGAAGTCACACACGTGCTCAAATACATGTTTATTGCTTCTTTGTAGGACCAGAGCTCTGTTAGATCTTTTCCACATATCACATTTTAATTTTTTTTCCTAATTTTCACTTCAGTGTTAGTTTTCTTCACAAGCATCCTCATTTTCCTGCATATTTGAAGCTAAGCATCTGTGTGCCCTACATGGTCATTGCAAAGTATCATTTGTGCAGCACTAAAAATTATATCTGAAAACACTTAAGCCTGAGTTTCACTCAATTTGTTGTGGCTGAATTTCATTTCTTGAACTGCTGCTTGCATTAACTTCCCCATCAATTTAAACCACCTAACCCGTTGGCATCTCCTGCTATTTTCTGTCATTTAAAGTATCTCAGGCCCAAAGAGCTAGCAAAGATTAAGAAATTTTCTATAGCAAACTGTTCTCAGTTAAAGAAACAGAGTTAAATAATTAAATGCTCTACCTCATTAAGTTCTTCATAGAAGTAATTTTCTGACTTAAAAATGTATTTTTAGCACAAGATATAAAAGTAAAGCAATAGAAATTATAAGTGTGTTATGCATATGATTATAACAATGGCACTCAGGTGCCTGACTATATGAACCTAATGTTATTTTAGACCCTCTAAAGGTATGTAAGATGTATATTGGGATAGCATATATGGTGAAGGGCCTCCACCCCTCTGGAGCAGCACTTGAAGCCAAAATATAATGCCAGACCAATGTGATCTGACAGCTCAATCGTTCCCTTAAAGTCTAATTGTTTTTAGAAGTGTATATATATATATATATATATAATTGATAAGGTTACAAATTGGAAACAAATAGAATAGTGTACAAACGCAATTACAATTTAAAAATGTCAACATTTTATCCTAGCTTGTGACAGAAAACAATGGAAACCCCTTCATGGAATAAAAATCCAGTTTTGGCTCTCCCTGTCGCCATATTTATATGATTATACTGCTTTAAATTAATGGAGCAAAGACTGCAGACTGAGGTCCCTGTTTCTGTCACCCTCTTTTAAATCACCCTCCTTACAAAATGCTTAAAACTTTTGTGTGGAAACCTCATCTTTCACTCACTTGATATTACAATACAGCATGATTCATGTTAATGAAAAAACCTGATTACAAATTCCTGGACTTGCAGTGTCAGAGCTGCAAAGAAACTCCAGAGGCTTTTCAAAGCACACTGATTTCTGTGATTTCTGTGCCCACAGCACATGACTCTCCTTTCTGGCAATATTAGGGTTTTTCTGGAAATTGTGGGAAGCCATCATTACTTACTGACATTTGTGGGTTTATTCCACCCTCCTAACTCAGTCTGACTGCTCAACCAGTTGCAGACAGGAAGCAATTTCAAACTTGGCTTTAAAGCTTTAAAGCCATAACATAACAGGACTAGTGCTACTCCTGTAAGACATCTTGGCTCTTAATAGAATTTAATTAGTTGAATAGAACGATTAAAAATCTGGGTCTGAAGTATTACTAATCCCCAAAAAATGTTCAACTGGTGCTAATTAGTTGAACTTTAGTTTCCCATTAAGCCACATCATGACTTTGGCATAAAAACAGTAGCAGCAGCATTGAGGTCACTTAAGTATAAAAATTATGAGACCCAAATCAGACCATTTATCTAGAAATGTTAAAGAGACACTTCCAGTTGAAGCATTTCAGTCTAAGAAGTCTTTCCCTGCTCCCATGAACAAGCAAGGAGTCATTACCAGAGGCAGCAATAAGACAAAAGCTCTGAACCCATTCATATTTCACAGAAAAACAACTTACTATTGGCATTGCATAAAAAACACACACAGGCCTTATAAAGCAAAAGTTTATCCAAGCTCATGCAAAACTCATCTGAAGGACTATGTGCTGAAGAACTAGAATTTATTTTAGATAAATTTGCTGTTGTTTTTAGGATGAATTTTAGTAATACCTAGTGGTTAAGTTATAACTGGAGAGCCTCTGGACACAGCCAGATGAGTTTCCTATGAAAAACACTGCAAGGAATATATTATATATAAATTTTCTACATTTAACTGTTCCTAAGAGATCAAAAAAGATATAGGGCTTCTAGTCCATGTGGATCACTAACATGATCAATTACATTAAAGGTGAAAACTTCATTGTTGTTTTTGATTCTTCACGTTTGAGGTTAATGAGGATTCCAAGGCTGTGAAACCCTCTGCATTCATTAGGTTTTCAGTAAGTGGAAGATTCTCTCTGGCATTACAATAATGAAGTACCCTTAAAGTCAGCTGGTAGGAATTGGGATTGTGGTCCATAATGGTTTCACTCAAATACATCACTGGGCTCACATTCAGGGGAAATTCCATTAGAGACTTTCCACATTTTTAATCAGTTTAGTCCAAGCCAATTTTTTTCTTTCAAGTGCCAAGTCGCAGCTCAATTAAAAAGGATCAAATTTTCATTAGTTTTTGAAAATTTATCCACAAACAGGGACTTCATGTAAACAAGTCAAGTCTTGTTGTCTTTCTTTTTCCCTTAGTAAAATTCATAAAGATTCACATCAATTTCCATCAAATAAAATTACCACAACAACAGCTCTGTGTTTCTTTCTTTTTGAGCATGTGAGTTTCCTTACCAGAAACCCTCACAGTTTATATCCCCAAACAAATCTGTGCAGTTTGATTTCCTTCTAAAGCAAGGGCCAATTAGTAAAATTAGAAGAAAATAAGGATGAAGATCAGTAAGCAATCTCACCCATGGAAATAATCCTGCAGTCAGGGATTTAAAAAAGAAAAAAAAATAACACCAGCAAACCCCCACTCAGATATATTATGTGTGATGTTGATGTCAGCATACATATTTTACAGGGGCAGAGATGTTTATGGCTAAATGCTGACATGTTGCCTTAGAGCAGCAGCAAAATGATGGAGATAATGAAGAAAAGTAGATGCAGTCATTAGGGTGGGTTTTTTTCCTGTTAATGCCAGGAAAACTTGTCTCTTTCCCTTGAGAAATGAGAGTCATAGGCTATGTCTACACCACAGTCAGAAGCGTGACTGCAGCAAAAGGATAAGATGAAGATATTTACATCAGGCATTAGCAAGAGAAAAATAAAATAAAATAAAAAAAAAGCCCAGAACAAAATGTTGGAAAACCCCACCACATAAATACATGGCCTAATTATGCTGAGTTCTGGCTGGAACCTTCTTATTGCTATCTGGAGTGACTGGATTAATGCAGGACAAAACCAGCAGGGCTACTTTAAATTAGAAGCCCACTCTGAGCTAGAAATATCTACTCAGTGCTGAATATGAAAATATTCTGGCCAGGCTGCCTTCTCACCCCACTGCTGGAAAGTCTCCTCAGCTGGAGAGCAGAGCAGGAGCACCAGAGCCTGCAGGCTGAGGATGCCAAAGCCAGCAGAGAGGGAAGCCCTGGGTTCAATCTGGTAATTGCCCCTGCCCTGGGCTCATCCTGGTAATTCTCCCTGCCCTGGGCTCATCCTGGTCATTCCCTCTGTCCTGGGCTCATCCTGGTCATTCCCTCTGTCCTGGGCTCATCCTGGTCATTCCCCCTGCCCTGGGCTCATCCTGGTCATTCCCTCTGTCCTGGCCTCATCCTGAATTCCCTCTGCCCTGGGCTCATCCTGGTCATTCCCTCTGTCCTGGCCTCATCCTGGTCATTCCCTCTGTCCTGGGCTCATCCTGGAAATTCCCCCTGCCCTGGGCTCATCCTGGTCATTCCCTCTGTCCTGGCCTCATCCTGGTCATTCCCTCTGCCCTGGGCTCATCCTGGTCACTCCCTCTGCCCTGGGCTCATCCTGGTCATTCCCTCTGCCCTGGGCTCATCCTGGCCATTCCCTCTGCCTGGAACTGCAGAGGAAAGGAGAACCACACATCAACACCTATCCCAGCAAAGTTCACATCCTCACAGGTGAGAATTTTAGTGAAGGAGATAGTATTCACTCAATTAAATATTCGTATGTGACCATCACAGCTACTCACAAACCTGAATTCAAATGTTTTATCCAGTAGAAAAAAACCCCAACACGGCTTTATAGCAGATTAAGAGTCTGTTTATCAGCTCAAAATTAGACTCCATTTTTACTCACTGCAGTTTTGCATCACACAGCTCATAAATCACTTAAGCCTAACATGGTATATAGGCTTGTACTTGTCCTCTAGGCAGATGATCCAGGGATGCCAGTGTAAAGATTTGGAAATCTCTATATACTGGTGATGAAATCCCTACATACTGGTGATGAAAAATTATGTATCTCCTCACCCATTCCATTTTCCTGGTAGGTGACCACCATAAGGGAAAATTTATCTGTTTTACTTTTTCCCAGATTCCTCCTAAATACAAGAAAAAGTCCTCTAGAGAAGGGGAACAACTTCTGATGGCCTGTTTCAGATTAATGTTTCCATCTGGGATGGGAATAATATTCTTCCTGAAGAAAGACTGACTTGCCTTCCAGCCTGAGAGCTTTCATATGACTAGGGATTAATATCCCACCCCTAAATGGCTGGAATATGTGGCTGGAAACAAAAAGCACCCCTGTTTACATTAGCATGTTTGAACTACCAGCAAGTTTTTTTTTTCAGTTAATGCTGTCACTTTGCCAAACACTCGTGAAATTTGGCAGAAAACATTGATTCACCAATCCCATGTGAAATTTGTCCCTGGAAAACACAATGCATAGTGATAATTGTGGCAGAAAAACTCCACATTGCACAAGGGTCTATAGGAATTTTCAGCCCTGATCAATGATAGCCAGCAGAAAATAAAGCAGAGACAGAATAAACTGTTGAGGATATTAAGCTGCAAATGAGATTATTTTGCAGATCTGGTAAACTCAGAATACCCTGAAGCAGAAAGAGTATGCAAAGGGGCTCCTGCTTGTTAAGCAATGAGCTGGTTTTTCTGCCTTATCAAATGGAAAAGCACTGTGTTTATCCTTCTCAGGAGTTCTAAAATGTATTAAACTCAGTGGCCAATTACCACACCACTCCCAAACTCCCCCCAAGAGCAGCAAAAAGCATCCACCAAATGAAATGTTTAGCAAATGACTCTGCCTTCAACCAACGTTTTGACAAGGAAAAGCAATGCAAGAAGGATAAAAGGGCCAGACAAGGGGAGCATGACTGCAGCACATGAAACACCACTAGTATGTTCTGATAGGCAGAGCATTTTGCTCTAATAATGTTGAGAAAACAAAATTTAGCAAGTGACATCCAGTAAATACATAATCAGAGAATGCTTAAGTGACTTGGGATTTGGAAGGCAGTTACTTAAGGAATAAGTTAACTGTTTATGTAGGAGGGTTAAAAATACCTTAAGAAGAGGGTGTAGAATGACTTGCTAGATGTCTGCAATAATAATCCAGCAGGTACCACACAAATAGTTTTGTTAGCATTGGCAAAACTAAATAAACCCCGAGGAGAAGTATGATTGGAAAAAGCAAACCTTGTGGTGTAAAATAAACATGCACGTCAAAATCAAGCAGCAAGTTGCCTCAGATTCCTGACAGAAGTCCATGGCAAGGAATTGGCAGCCTTGCTGTTTATACTGCTCTAACTCTGGTGTGACTTTGAAGGAAATCTCTTTGGGCTAATGCTGAGACCCTGAGGCAGGAAGGTCTCTGTTTTAGGGATGTTAAACTGGAGGAAAAGTGGCAGCTCATCCACTGTGTGTCCCATCCCATCCTGTATCCCACCATCAAGGCTCCAGCTGATAAAAGATGATTCACCAAAGTAAGCATTTATGGGGGGTTTGGAGTTGATTTAAACGATAAAAACACAAACAGGAGGAAAATCTTTGAGCACAGAGTTCAGATTTCTAATTTGAAATTATCCTAGAGGTACAGGAAATTAACTCAAGGAGATGGAGTTGTGGATTTATATGCCAGCCTGCAGAGGCTAATCCGTACCAAAAGAGGAGGGAGAACTGGTAAAAAGGAGGAATTAACACACTCTTGCTATGAACCTTAACGCAAGCTTACAGTTTTTAAGTCTTGTCCTGATC
Organism: Campylorhamphus procurvoides; assembly: GCA_013396655.1. NCBI lineage: Eukaryota > Metazoa > Chordata > Aves > Passeriformes > Dendrocolaptidae > Campylorhamphus > Campylorhamphus procurvoides. The sequence goes on from WBMV01008444.1 coordinate 265,634, forward strand.
CAAATTTTCAAAGAGCTTGCTTGGAGATGTTTGCATCATGTTTCTCAGACACTAACTACAGGCTTTGAAGGATTGTGAAGAAGGGTTTTCCCTAAAAATGAGTGCAAAGTCTAGGAATTCTGTAGAATTTTCTGGGATTCCTGAATGAAAATAACTCTTAGATACAGGAATAAAATAGACATTTGTGGAAGGCTACAGGAGTGAAGGCTGTGTGAAACAAAGTGTTTCCACTGCCTAAAGCAGAACTAGATTCAGCAAAATCAGGGAAAGGGAAAAAATAATGTAAAATCACAAAGTCAGGCAAGCTGCCTTCTCCCCTCTGCTCTGCAGGCAGGCAAAGGTCAGTGTGACAAGTGGCATCCTTCCTAAAACAGTTGTTGTGTCTGCTGGGTGACTCTCTCTCCTCTAAATCATACTAGTAATGCCTGTAGAAATTACTGCCTAATCCACATTTGCTGAGACTTCCTTGGATGTCAACAGTACTGAAAGGAAATTGGGAAAAGATATCCATGTAGCCCTTCACAGCTGTAATTATATATGGTTTGCATCCAGGATGGGGGTTTGGATGTGCCTGGAAATCCAAATTAAAGAGACAGTCTAAGATCACCTTGCAAAATCTGAGCACATTAAAAGCACTGTTTGTTCCACTGAATGAATTTTTCCTCGTTAGTGTTATTGACTTCTTTTACCAATGGAATCTGTCTGCCTTGCATGAATATGACTTACATTCAGAAATTGCTGATTAGATGCATGTCTCATGCTCTTGACTAAGTTACAATTCCTTAAAATGTTTCATAGCTGCCATGAAGAGATTCATCCTGCATATTGGACAACAGTGGAAATTGCTGCATAAAGATTACATTAATCGTAAAATCATCAGGCATTAATTCTACCAGCTACTCAAGAGGCCAATATTTCTCCTTTGTGATTAGGGAAGGGCAGTGAAGGTTGCCAAGCTTATCAGCAAGTCAAAAACCAAACTGGGCCTGGAATTTGAGTATTCTGGCATCCAATCAGCTGGAAGTTTCCAGCATTCAATAACTACATTTATATCAAAATCTACAGGTTGTAGAGTCCTAACAAGGGAATGGAGCAGTAAACACTCATTCAGCTATGTTTTTAAAAGCAACTCAAATCACACTAAGCATGGTGTAGTTGTTCCCCTCTGCTTGACCTTGTGCTGCTTTAAATGAACCAGTTAAACCTTAATTTAAGGTATTTTGTGTTTCTCGAGTGTATGTGCTCATTATAAGGGGAAAAAAGCGAATATAAAAGCAAGGCAAAGTAAATCTTGTGCCTGGAAGTTGCTGGATTGGGATGTTTGCAAAATGCAAAGACCAACTCTGTGCACCCAGGAAGTCAATTTAGGAATTCTAACATGGACTATTAAACAAGGAAAAACAGAAAGGTTTCCTGGTTGCAAAGCTATATATTGGCATAAATTGATAAAACTTGGTCCTGCTTCCATCTTCTTTCTCATTCCCTGCTTCATTTTAGGTTTAAAAAGCTTTTAAAAGCATGCCAATATGTCTCCCCTCAGAAAACTGAACAAGCACAAAGAAAACCAGCCCTATAAAGTAGAGTGTCTGATATGGTTTTCAAGGCTTTGCTCTGCCAGTAAATCCAAGCATGATCTGAATGGTAACAGCAAGTTCATGGGCAATGAATAATAGCATGACATAGCTAATTAATGCTGTTTCAATCCAGACTGTTTAAACAATCAAGCCTAATTGTGCTAAACAATGTGATGGTTTTATATGGACAGCAGTGAATGAGCAAATCCAATGGAGATTTAAAGCTAAAGCCTGACTAATTTATGCTTTATGGCTATAACAAACTCAACCCTGTACCTTTATTACTTACATCTCTTGTTGGTTCTGCTTTCTTCCTCAGAAAAAAACCCCAACCAACTAACCACAAAAAGACCAAGACCAAAAAAACATCCCATCCTGTACTTACTATGGCTCATTTGGGCAGATTTTCTGTCACTGATTTCCAAACAAAACCAAACAAAGCAGTACATGCCATTGATTGTACAGAACAGCTCAGCTGCTGAACAAGCAAAGATGCATCTGGATGTTTATGCATTTGTCAGACATAAATCTTGAACATGGGTAGGTTCTCCCTGATTGCCATGGGGCTAATCTTGATATGCTGGGGTACATAAATCCATATCCTTATTATCCTCTAACATGGTCAGAGTTCTGGGTGCATTGTAACACCCCTCTCAATTTCCTTAAATAAAGAGAAATCAAAATAATCAAAGCTGGTTGCCTGCAAGTCCAGTTTAACTTTATTTACATCGAAGCAAACAGCCAATCCTCCTGCACCCCAAAGATTCCTCTATAATGGGAAAAGGTGTGAAAAGAGAGAAAGACAGAGCAAGGACACAGCTGAAAGGTAAAGGGTAAAGAGCAGTCTGTCTGTGTTCTCCTCATTCCCTCTGAGAATTCCTAGTGTTGTCTTTGCTCCCTGCCCAACCATCCTTACCTGGCATCTCTTCATGCCCTTGCCAGGTAGTTTGTCTTCTCCATCACTCAGGAAATCAAAGGCAACCAAACATGGGAGTCAGAGAAATTAATGCCTGCCTTTACATTGGAAAAGTAATTCTTGCTGAGTCAGCCTAAATGTCAGACCTGGAAGAGCCATATCTGTGTAATTTTATACCATATGTCAGTCTGAGGTATTACTATCAACAGATATACTATTAAAGTACACAAAACTCCCACAAAATGTTTTTATTGCCTTAAAAGCTTTATTCAATATTTACAGAGACTTACTGCCTTTCCCTGCACTGCTTTCTTTTTTAGTCAGTCAGTTCAAGCACAAGTCTAGTTAAATGTACATTTAATCTTCATTATATCAAGATAAAGCCAGTAGTAATTGTCGTTCCAATCAAACTACATAACTGAGCTCTGCAGGATTTCTGTGCCTCAATATTCAGCCTGGGCAGCAATTTATGTCACTTTTGGTACTTGGGTCCTTCTCCATAATGAGGTTTTCAAGTGTCCTACCTGACATTTACATTCCTAATGAGATTCCTACACCTCTGCTGGGGTCCATAATGGCTAATATTAATAGCTCAAGCTGTTTTACTGGATTGAAAAAGTTAGAATTTATTTTGATACTGTGCCCAAGTATAACAGCACTTTCCAGTTCAAATATACTGAACACACATGGCTATAGAGCACTTCACAATTAAATACATTTAACTTGCCCATTATAGGAAAACACTCTTATAGCTGTTGACTGTGATAGCAGTTTTCCTCCAAGAGAACCAGAAAAAGCTTCTCACCCCAGGTATGCCTGGCCCTTCTTTCTATCCCACTTGATTTTCTCTCTCTTCTATTTGTTGCTCCTTTCTCACTTATTCCCAAATTCTATATTAACCCACTTCAGCAATAAAATTGGATTTTATTTCGCCTTTTCCTTGCTTTTATATTCACTTTTCCCTTTTTAGCCCTCATAATGAGCACACGTGCTCAGGAAACACAAAGTTTGCAGGGGAACAGGAGAGGGCAGGCAGAGAGAGCAAAACCAGGCAGGAGCTGGAGCGTGCTGTGTGTGGCAATGGAGAGCCAGCACAAAAAGGATTATTTCCCCTCTCTCCCCTCCAATCTATCCCTTTCCCCAAAAAGCAAAGAGAAAACCCAGGCTGGCTGCTACAGCTGGAGGAGGAGAGGCGTGGAGAGACCCAGAACGAGTCCTGTGTGTGAGTGGTGAGGTTGAAGGGGGACCAAAAGTATTTCAAAGGGAAAAAGTTGGGCCAGTCCAAAGGTGGGTCTGCCTTTCAACACACCAGAAACTCCCCTCCTGTTTCTAGAAGGATTCCTGCAGGATTTCTCTTCTGCACTATTCAGGCTGGGCAGCAATTTGTGCCACTTTTTGAGTTCTTCTCCCTAATTCTACTTAGCTGTTCAGCCCAGGTGCCAAAAGGGAGGGGAAATGCACTGTGTGCTTGCTGCCCAAAGAGGATTTTGTTTGCCTGTTTCCAAGAGAGCCATTCAGACTGAAAAGGTATGATTACCCCTGTGGTTATTTTACAGGTGAGTGGACAAAAGTCTTTGGTCACTTGATAGCATGGAGGGGCTTGAAAATTCTGATTTGATTACACTTAAGTGCCCATTTAGTGAGGAACAAATGGTTTTAAGGCACTGGAGCTCAGACTTCGCTAATTAACTGATTTTTCAATCGCCATGCAAGAAGTATATTTCAACAGCCTACTCCTTAATTATAATAAAAATACAATTATATTACCTTGCAGGGTAGAGATACTGAATAGTGGTTATCACACTGGAGAAAACACTGATATCCTACCAAGCAAGGCCATGATTCTTATGTTTTCTTTTACAGTAGACTCCAAAACAAGCTTAACCACAGAGATGCACTGACTGCTCTAGCAGTCTTGGGTTTTAGGTGCCCAAACTATTTTTACCTGCTGATAGCAGCTGTGAGTACATTGTGACATGTCTAATAAATAAATACACATTAGCAAAGTAATCATCACCCCGTGTTATAATTTCTCACCTCCAAGAAATTAATGTGCATAATTTGTTTCTGTTTACACGCAATATTGTAATGGCACAACAGCTTAAGCAAATGTAGCATATTTTCTGAGTGCCAGCCAGGGGCTGAATGCTTTCTGGGATATTAAGCATCAATCCTTCACAGGGATAAAAAGCAACAAGTATTTTTTCCTCCTGGTAGAATTGATTTTTGCAAATGGACTCTGGTGCAAGTGGTGTAATAATCTTTCCTACTCTTTGCAGTTGCTCAATGCACGATCTCATCATTCAGTCACAATCAATTGGGTGATAAAGTATTTCCCCCATCAGTGAAAAAGGAGAGCTTGTAGCTTGGGTACCCAATATCAGTCTTATTCACATGTTTAGTTGGCTAATAAGACATTGCTCCTCCTAGCAAACCAACCTTTAAATAGCCATGGCAGGTCAGCTTCAATGATTTCAGTTCCTGGCTTTCTCCAGCGTAAAAGTTATGGAGATGGGAAAAAATAGCAAATTCCCAGCCTAGTTTCTATTAAGAGGAATTCCTGCTCTTGGAAAACTCTTTACTGTTCCTCTAAATCATGGCAAATATTCTGTTCATACACAGATCTCGAAGAAAGCATTTCTCATTTATAGGACAATGGAATGGTCTGGGGGTTTTTATTGGGTTTTGTGTATTGTTATTTAGCATTTGAGGCTGAAATGACAAATAACATTGATACCCAGTGTTTCACTGGAGCTATGAATGTATTTGACTTTCAGTTTTCAAACTTTTGCTGTTCCTTTGCAAATTCTCTTCTGTTGTTGCTTCAGTTCCCCCTCATTTCTTGAGAGGTGTCGGGACTGTGACAAATGGTACTTGTGAGAATGAGCTTCCTACCAAAGCTCATGGGATATCGCTCACAGAAACTGCTAAATTTTTAAAAATGTTTTATTTATTGTTGAGGGGACACTTCCCGTGCAGCAGGTGATCTGCTTGCATGACTGAAACAAGGAGCCCTGCCTAAAAATAGCTGCTCTTGTGCTGTAAGTGCTGATTTCTCATTGCACACCAACCACGGATCTGAACTTGAGCTGCTCTGATGACAACCCATATACACAGTCAGATGCATCTCATTGATTTCCTGGGGGCTGGATGGAATAAACATCACTTTTCCTACAGCCATTCCCAAAACAATTGATCCAGGCACCATTTTCCTCTGGATCACAAAGTGTTAATTCAATCTGATGAGCACAGCAGGTGATAATACAAACTACAAGGAGCTGACTGTCAGGAGGGTACCAAGTACATCCTTTTCATCCAGGCACGTTGTTGGTGCAGATCAAATGAATTTTCATATAAAACCTTTGCTGGTTGTCTTTCAATAAATCAGCATGTTGTGACAACACTGTGGTTTTCTTATTGCTTCTCTTATAGCTTTTCAGTGAGAATCTAGAAAATAACACAACTACCAGAGCTCCTTTTACACGTTTCTATGCTGAAAAAGCTCATGATTAATTCACTTTAGATAAAAGTCAAGTAATATATTTAGCAAAGCAGAAGATTCAATTAATAATAATAATAAAATATTGCTGTCTATGGCATTGAAACTGCAGTAGAGAAACTGCTTAAAGAACTAGAATTGTTCCACTTTAGCTCAGTCTGAGGAAGGAAAAGGGGAAAACCAGAAACTGGTTAAATATTAAATAGCAATTAAATATGGAGGTAGCATTTGGACATGTATTTTCACAGAAGACTTTCTCTGGGCATTAGTAAATTGGTAATTAAAGGAAGTAGAGCCTGCTTTGGCACAAAACTGCTGCAACCAGTAAGCTGATATTTTAAATTTCTATTGACTTGAAATTAGCAACACCTCTATAAGGTTATGTCAAACAAATACATCTAATGAGGTGTTATTCTTTCAATCCTTACAAAAAAATAAAATCTCCAGAAATAGATTAGGAACATCCCAAGGAGAGGCACAAAAACATAACTCCTTGCCAACTATTATTTTAATTCTGTTTTCAGAAGAAAAAGACAAACTTCTGGGAAAAAAAAGAATGAGAAGGAAGGAAGTGGAAAACATTGTCATCCTTGTGAGCTCACGTGCTAAATAAAGTGAAGTTCCCTTGACTAAATGGAAAAATCAACTTCACATTGAAGGGATGTGAGCTTTGGAGTCCTAATAAAATTAGGAAAAAGCTAAAGAAAGTGTTTCCAGACAAATTCTTGCTGCTATAATCTGAGACAAGGGAACTTAAAACAGTACAGGGGGATTTTGCACTGATTTAATGTAAAATTAATAGCTCATCATGGGTCGTTAAGGACGTGATTAAAGGACAGCCAATTTACTAAGGACCGAAGATGTTAATGGTGAAGAAAAAAACAAAGTGACATGACAACATCCTCCCTTCCTCATCTTTCTCCTTTTATTGTGATAAATATATGCTTCCCACACATCCATGAGCACAAAATTGCAGATTTTCCCTGTAAATTTAAATAAGAACACTACACTTGAAAGAGATGCAAAAAATTAGTTAGAAAAAACAATACGAGGGTGGGGATGGTGGTGTTATAATAGAGTGGCTAAAGGAGATTTTATAATTGTTTAGAAACCCAAGGCACCTTAAAAGCCTGCATTAATAGTCACCATGTAGTTAAAGACTGAGAAACTATAAATGAGAGACAAAACCTCCCTGAGAAAATGGGAATTTTGGGAGAAGTCCCTGTGGAGAAGAGCACGGTGGGGCAGCTCTCCCACATCTTCTCACCCCTCAGCCTGGGAAGGAGGGAGGGCTGGGGGGAAGATGTTTGTAAGATTTGGCTTGATTTCTCATGACCCTCCTCTGGTTTTATTGGTAATAAAATAATTCATTTCCCCAAGTCAAGCCTGTTTTGCCCATGATGGTAATTGGTGAGTGATCTCTTCTGGTTCTTAGACAGGACCCACGAGCCTTTCATTGTCACAGATAGCTAATTATTAGATTTAACCTGAAGAAAACTTGAATAAACCACAGTCCTGTAGATTCAGTCTGGGGGAATGTTCTGCCACTGGAGCTAATTAGACTGACCACAAAAAGCTTTCTGTGAACAGATGCAACCCTGGCTCTGAAGTACACCCAAGTGTCACACCTCCAGCATCTCTGACACTTAGGGGAAATGATAAGCATTAGTGAGCTGACCTAAGGTCTGATCCTGCCAGCACACATGTAGCTGACTCCACAATGTCCCTGGGATGCTGCCTGGGGAGTTAATCCTCAGCTCTCCCATTAAAACCCCGTAAGCCACCTAAAAGGGTCAGGGAGCACCTGGGCTTCTCCTTTAACTGCTACTATAAAATAAGCAGCTGAATCCATAAAGGATGGTCACCAGGAGAACAGTCCCACTGGTGTTTTAGAAGCAAACCAGTGGCCAGTGCAGGTTCTTTCTAAAGTCATGCCATGAGCCTGAGGTTTGGTTTGCCCCTGGGTGAGCTGAAAACAGCAAACTGATCCATTAACAGAATGCAAAGTCACGGATCTCCAGGGCTTGAGGAGTGGTGGGCACAGACATCCATCTCCTTCCACATCCTGAGGATTGTCCCACCAGGAGGAGGTAGAGAAGGAGCTGATTTCGGATGAAGGTCAGAAATAGAGACAGCATTAAATTGTATGTGTTTATTTCCAGACTATGATAAATTCAGCTCAGGTGATCCCAAAATCTGTATTTCTTGTGTTTATTGCTCTCAAAAAAAAAATGAGACAAGTCAGTGTTCAATCAATTTTTGTTTGTTTTTTTTTTTTTTAAATACAGGCATGCAATTTTGACAAAAGTTTTTATCTAGAAACACTTTGAATATTCATTTCAATGTATTAATAACTAAGATCTGTGGCAAATTGAGTTTATGTTCCATGCAAACCAGAACTGTATTTGCATTTAGTGAATGAAATATCTCCTTCACATCTATTGTGTACCGTGCGTAGTTATTTAGCTGATTTAGCTTTCCCAAGCAAAGCATGTTAATTTGTCCAGTATAGAAGCTTTTCCTTTTGAGTCCAATGATAAACTCTCAATCAAATACTGTATTAGAAAAAAAATTATTAAAAAAATGAAATTAGAGGAGATAAATTTATTTAAGATGGTCTGTTATTAAGAATAATGCCAGACCACTAATTTTGATAACTTGGAATATTGTGAGCTTAACATAAAAAAAACTTTTCCTACTGAACTGTCATTGAGAAATACTAATTATTTAACTTTTCTCACCCCTGTTTCAATTATATCTGCTCTGAAGGAGAAAAAGCAGCTATAGAATTTATTTTCTAAATAAATATGCATGTAATCTGAAAATCTGCATTTCTCTGTGCCACAGTAGGAGAGACTGGCACTGGGCACCATTTTCCCCATGTACTTCCAATGATAATTGATTTAAAGTGATGTGGCACATGGTGGTGAAAAGAAAGGAAAACCTTTTCCCGTTATTACCCTTCCATCTGACAACCTCCTATCTTAATGTTTCTCCTGATTTTTCAGCCTCTGGGTAAAAAACCTTTTCCTTTTCTAGGGTGGACATCCATCCTAGAGCTCCCCTGCTCAGCCCCATGGAGTTTCCTCAGCTCCTGTCACTGCCTTGGAAAGCTGAAGGCTCTAAAGCTGCCAGGCCTGCAAATTCCTAATTCCTCCCTCAATATTTTAGTAGGAAATACCTACAACTATAAACCAATAGGACAGGCAAACTATATTTCTATATTTTACTATGCTACTGCTGAAACAAACAGCTCAGAGAAAAGGATGTGGAAACTTATCTGTTTGTTTAAAGTTCAAGGCAATAGTTGTTATGACATACCATATTCCTACTTTTTTTCGTAGCATTCTGGGCAGTTTGAGGGCTACTGCATAATAAAACTCAGATATAGTCCTTTTAAAAATACACAGTATTTTCATACACCTTAATCACCTTCTCAACTGGAAAAAAACCCAACAAAACCAAGCAATGGAAACAAAAATCCCCAAAGCCACAGTTACCAATTACATCAGTCAGAACCAGTGCATCTTCCCTAGATGAATAAATTTGCTGTCTCTCACTCATAACTATGTGGGTTTATAATAGAGCAGCTGCCCCAGAGCTATCCATGGCAGAATAACAATGAGGCATCACAAAGAGCCAGGCCTTTTTAGCAACATTCTAAGGGGAGAAAACAAATAAAGGACCCGAGCCTTGGTTTATCTACTCCATGTAGTCACAAAGTCTCAGGAATTTCAAGTATATTCCAAAGCTCTTCCAGAAAGGTAAGGAACATTTCCCTCAGCTTATGCGAAGCTCAGTACCTGGAATTCAAACCAGAAACCATCCTAACCGCTGTAGATTAATACAAACCCAGCATCTTGAGTTGAACAAATTGTTTAAATCTAACCACAGAGTTGCTTTACATCGCTGACATCTCATTCTCCCATGCCCAAACACTCTTTCTGCCAAATATTTTGGTCTCCAGCTCTTTCCCATATGAGCAGCAGAAGTTAACATGACATCTTGTCCCATCTGAGAGATTTGTTATGGAATTTCTCTTTATTTGGGCATGTTAAAGCAATCACCCAGTGCAATATTTGGTTCTATTATCGTTATTATTTCTTTACTTTGTTCTAGCAAGGCATTTTTCTACAGCATGAACACTAAACTGGCAGCATAAGAAATGTTTCTTTCATGGGAAAAAAGTACTCAAAACCAACCACCACCACAAGTTGTCATGGGACAAAAACAGCTCCAAGCAGTTTCCCTTACTCAAAAAGTTTTTTTGGCCTCAGATTTTTAGTGTTTGGTTCATGACAGCATTTCCTCAAATTATTTAATATATTCTAAGGATTTTCTTAAAAAAAAAAATGAGCTGCAGAACACTTGATTTTTTTTTCCTTCCTATCAATCACAGGTAAAATAATTGTACAGCTTCTACCACAGTATAACATTTATATTTGCATTATGCGAGTTATCATCCACTAAAATCTCTGCTATGGAAATATCAGGGTACAATTATGATACTTATCTTTATCCCAGACATGCACTTAAGCAGATGTTCAATTTCATGCTTATTAGTCATCTCATTGAAGAAATGATACTGAATTCTATTATCTGTCTACTCTGCTTTCTTACTCTTTTTTACTCCCTTCTGTATATCAGCATCCAGGGCCAAATGAGCATATTTCCTCCATGTGCTCTCAAAGAGATGCCTTTAACCAGCCACACTATAAATTTAAGCAGAGCTTTCTTCAACAGACTGTAGCTTACTCTGTTTGGGATATACTGATGCTTCTTCTGCAGCATTCTGCTTCGTGTTGTCTGCCAGCTGATACAAAATCAGCCCCAAATCCACGTTTTAATGCATTATTTTGGCTGCTGAATGCATGCAACCCCAAAGGTTCCACCACCAAAGCTCTACCTCCCATCCTATAGTTTGGGATAGGTGCACCCACCCATCGCTCCGGGTGAAAACACAATTTATTCTCCACGTCAAAACTTAATTCCCTCTCTCTACAGGAATGTGGTGCTGCTTTTTCCGAGCATCTCTGGAGCAGAGAGGATGAATGCTGCATTGTTCCAAGGCAGCAGCACCCACGGATACCCTGAAGTTGCTCCACAGAGACCCCGAGCTTCCTGCAGGAGCATCTGGAGCGCTGCTGAATGGCCATCTGTGTTTCACCGGCAAGAGGATTAGAAAACTATTTGCCAGAGAGATTCTTATTCGATTTTTCTTTTTTACTCCCCTCTTGCCCCCCAAAAGTAAGCTAATTCTTAAGAGCAGTATCTGGAAAATGAGTCTGTAATAATGGCACCTGGAATTCAGGCATTTCTCAATGTTTAAATGGACTTTGAGCACTTTTCTCCAAATTTCAATTGAGTTCTTTTTTGCCCATTCCTTCTTTCTCTCCCCTCACTTGCATATGGAAATCACATCTTAAGCTTGCAAGTTTTTCCAGTGCCCCTTTCCCCATTATTTACTCAAAAACAAGGTAGTCCCCAATGATTTGGATCCACGAGAGTAAACAGTTTTTGAGAGGAAAGAAGTCTTGTGACAGCACTTCACTCTTCAGGAGATGCTCCTCTCAGCAGATTAGGTATTTAATTATTAAATAGTTAAATATTAGGTATTTAAACTGCGATAGGGCTTGATACAATGGCAAAAAGGACAGGGACTTCAGTAAGATCCAGGATAAAATATTGGCTGACATCTGGACTGAACAGAGTATCTCAGAAGGTGTGCTGGTCATACCGGATCAAGTTATAATGGACTACACATCCCCCAACACAGGGAGTACAAAGAAGCATTCTCTTTGCAGTAGAGACAATCCAGTTTTGAGGGCTGAAGGGAGGAAAGGGAAAGGGGGACCTTCCTGGGAGAAAATAGCTGTGACTTGTTTTCCCAATACTTTGTTTGTGCGACAGTAAATACTGCCTGAAATAAAATAAAAACAAAACAAAAAAACCCCAACAAATTAAAAACAATTCTTTTTGGGGGGAAGAGGCAATGATCTCAAAGAGTCAAATATCACCTGCAATTCAGAGCACTGCTGAAAAGCTCACATCACTATCTCAAATACAATTATTAAAATTAAAATGAGGTCCAGGAAAAGAAAAACAAACCACAACTAAAAAGCTCATTCTGGCTTAAGTCTGGGATTCCTACTAGTTTATCCATCTGTAATAAAATAATCCATTTAGACTGAAGGTGCTTTGATAAATTGCCCTGCTGTGGTAGATCTGGAATATGTTTTGTCAGAGCCAGGTTTGGATAAGGGCAGGCTTTGGCAGAGAGGAACAGCACCGAGCTCTGCCTCTCCAAAGGGAATTCTCAGCTCCCCCCCATCCATGGCCACAGAGGCAGAGCCCAGCTGGGAACCAGTCTGCCAAAAAAAGTGTGAAGAGATGCCATCCTGTCTTGGGAAGTTGTAGATGAGTTCCTGTAAGTGTTTCTAGAGTAACCCTGAATCAAGCTGCTGCAAATTAGTTCGTCCTAAATAGAAAAGGGATTAGAATTAGGCTTCGTTGGCCTTGCTTTAAAAAGGGAAGGCTAAAATGTTATCCAAGCTATAAATTCAGTTGAATAAAGTAGTTTGGGTACCTGAATCTCCAGGAGAAGGGAAAGCTGTTACAATTATGAGGAACCTGCAAAGTGAGCAAGGACTTGAGGAAAGATGCAAAAGATGGCAAGGGGGAGGACCTGTACAGAAGGAATGCAGCAAAACCCAACCATCTCAAGAAGAATACTGTGAGCAAACTGAGACCCTACACAGAATAGAAAAAAACAGGTTCACTGACAGACAAAGCTGTCTTGGACATCAAAACATGTAACAAAAAAGCCAGCATCGCTGACAGGCTTTGTAAAGTACGAGTACCAAGAGGAAAGAGAGACACAAAGTAGTAGGAGCATTGCTTGATGTGAGCCAGAGAGACTGGAAAATATCTAGCCCCCCAAAAAAGCTGCATTTGGAATTGTATGCACAGTAGCAAGGATGTTCAAGTCATCCATTACAATGCATAATGCTGCCTGCCATTAGAAATCTGCAAATGCAGTAACTTGGGAAAGGAAATGCTTTGATGACTGGTTTTAATAACACATAAAGCTCTGGCTCGGGCTCTAAAGGAAAAAGGGTAAAGTACAGTCAAATTGAAAAGAAAGAGTTTGATCCTAGCTGACCCTGTATACTTTCTTTCAGAGCATACCTGGCTTCCTAGAAGGAACAGAGAACAAAGGGATGCTCTGCTGGGATTCAGTAAAGCATCTTGACTTATTGCCACAGCAAAGTTCCTGCTTCAGGCCAAGTTTAAGAGAACAAGAGCAGGACTGTGCCCCCTGTCATGTCAAAGGGAAGAGCTGCTGACTGCAAGGAGCTTAGCACTGAAGTTCCTCACAGAGCAGTCTGGGCACAGATCTTGCTGGGATCATTAATAACATCCCAGCTTTTGGAAATGCCATCTCCAAGGGGCCTGCAGGAAGCACTGGATGATCCTAAGGAAGAGAATAAAGGAAACTGCATCAAACAAAGCGAAAGGTTCTGCTTTTGGGGACCAACAAATTTGGCCATCAGCACAAAGCAATGAAGACAAGGCTGTGCATGGACAGTCACAGGACAGTGTTGACCACGAGCGTGACACGTCTGAGAAGGAGCTGAAAGCAACTCTGGGATCCACTGAGAGATAAATCCTGGCCAGCCATGCACAAGGAGGGGGGAAAGCTGAAGGAAAAGGCAATTTTATGCAAAGAGGTGAACTGGGCTGGCTTGTTCAGATTTGTGAAAAGCTGACAGGGAATGGGAGAGCCTTCCCTAAATATAGCAGGAGTAAAGCAAGGAGCTGAAAGCCAGGCTGCGAAAAGGCAATGGGAACATAAGAACAAAGGATGCAATGAGGATATTCAAACCAGAAATTAAAAGAAGGTATATAACCACTAGGTAATGAGGTTTGAACAGCTTTCCAAGGAGGCAAATCAGATCTGTTTCTAAGGCATCCTTTCTGAATGCAATTAAAAGAAATAAATTGTTGTTTACTAGATTTTAATCTGCTTCCTCAGGCCTTTTTTTTTCCTGGTGAGACAAAAATAGGATACAGACTATAATTGATTTAATTTCTGCTTTTTGTTTGTTTGTTTGGGAAAGGCCTGATTTCTTCAGCATTACAAAAGCTTTGAGTATTTTGGGGGTTTATCTTAACCCCAGCTACACACATTTGGGATGAAATGTTTTGATTGTACCTCCATCAGGTCTTCACCAGAAATCTATGACACAATTGTGCAGCTCCAAGCATTTCTAAGCTATGAAGAGGCTACGAGAAATTCGAGCTCTGCAGAATGATGCCAAGTGTTGAGCTTTTATTCTTTCCTCACCATACAGCAGGAATAAAATCCTACAGCTTTATTGCACCCCATGTTTCCCTCCTTCAGATGCCAAGGCCTTGGATTTCACCCCATAACTATCTCTGCTGATATCTTGCCTCACTCGTGGAGTTTTTTCTCTCCACGTTTATAAAACATTTGAACTATTTTCCTCCGGTTCAGTGGAACACCAACACTGGTGCTGCAGGACTGATAATTATCCAGGAGGAAAATGAGAAATGCTGGCTTTCTTGCATGTTTTCCATGATTGTTTTTTTAATAAAACAAATGTTTAGCCATCAATTGTTCAGCTCATGATTCTATACAGTGTGAAGGAAGCAACATAAAGGGATATTGGTCACTTTGCAACCTTGCCAGTCTCCCTCAACACCAATGAATCCTTGAGATGGAGAATCAAGAGGAATATTTTAATAATGCAAACCAATCAAGAGGAATATTTTAATAATGCAAACCAATCCTGTGCTGCACGAAGGGTTTTGTGTTGATGGTGTTGGAAGGCCCCGGGTCGGTGGCATCTGAATTAATTGTTTCTGCTGATTGTTACTCCTAATTATATTCCATGCAGTGCAGAGAGCACGTATGGACTTTTCAGAGAGCCTTTGACATTCAAATCAGGTAAACATCACGCCATATACATTCATGAGTACAGCAGTAATTACCATGCTCCGAGGACACGCTGAAATGACATTATCACTTGTCAGCAGGAGACCACGGGCTGCTGTCAGTGACAATTCACATTTAGCAGCAATGCTAAATAGTCGGCTTATTAGTTCGTTAATGGTCCCCTCCCAAAAAAAATCAATGATTTAAAATGCTTTGGGATGTAGAATGCTACCTTATACCTTTGGTGGGTAGCCAAGATTGGCCTCAGAAAGCGGTGTGTATATAATAAAATATTAATTCATAATTACTGATGACTTTTTAGGAATAGATTGCCCACAACAGGAGAAGGAGATGATGAGAATAAACTGATATAACACTACTTAATCAAACAATATTAGAGGGGAAGATCAGCACAGTCAGTGCTGTTCCTTTACAACTTCCAATAGACAAACAGATGGCTTACAGAACCCTGAATAGTTACTTAAACTTGTTTTATTATCCAAAATTTGTCAGAGGTGGCTGTCTCCCTCTTTCTATGGCAGAAAAAAACTAGAAAAAGCATATTGATAATAAAGAAAAGAGTTTTATGTAACAATCTCATGACAACCTTCTGAAAGGTGATGGTTGGTTGGGATCTTTTCCCCATTTAATGATAAATAAAATTGGGATGCTCTCCGGTGCAATAAAAGCCTGGTAGTCTTTGAATCCATTGATCTTAAAGGTCTTCTGTTTTTAGGAAGTTCAACCACATAGGAAAGCAGCATTTCCAGTGTATTCTGGTTCCTTTGCACATGCAATTGATTCACAAATGTGCAACAGTAAGTTTGCCACATACACTTAGACCTGAGTCCATCTGCCTTATTAAACACACCTTAAATAATATCTCCCAGGCCCAAATATGCTGAACCAAAAAAAAGATAATTATTTTTCTTTCCAAATTCACCCACTTTTTCAGAACTTCTTAAATTCCTCTTAAATCGTTCTTTTTTTTCCTACAGGACTTTGAATAGCCCAGAACACTTTAGCTCAAAGAGGGATAATTAGAGATTTTTGAGTCGCAGAGCAGAGGAATTATATCTGAGCTACCACAGGAATGGCAAGGGGGAAATAAAAACATATTTGCAGCATTTCCTTCTCTTTTTAAAGCAGTATGAAAATGGTATTGGAGGTGAATGAAATTTGAAAATGCCAACAAAAAGCATTTATTCACTCATGCAACACAGAAATCTTCCTTTCACAACCACCCTACAGACATGGGTAGGATTTGGAACTAGGAATACATCGAGAGCAGATCTAATAAGATTTTTCATTAACATAATTCAAAATATATGCTGTGAAAAAAGATGCCACAACTTCCAGTGTCAATAAGGTGTCTGTGGGAGGGGGTTTTGTGGATATGATTTCTCATGAGCATCTTCTTAACTTCAGCATTTGGGTGTTTACACACCTTCTTTATATTGTTTTTCATACACCATGATAAAAAAACTCTACAAAGGCATAAAAAAAGGACAGAAAAAGCAGCATGGAATGTTTTCAAATGCAGAGTGAGTTCTAATGAGTACTTGGTGATTTTCCTGGGAGGAGTGCATCATGACAGGGAAAAGGACATGCCCTGTCCCATGACTAAATCAAGGCTCTTCTGCCCAAATCCTGGTTAGTTTATAGTTGTGAATATACAAAGCAATGAAAATACATAGCCATAAAGTGAACTACCTGACTTTAGGCAACAAAAGTGCCCTCAAGGAATTTTTTTCCCAAGAACATCTTCCTTCCTTCCTCAGTTCTTCCCACACCTCTTTTAATGATCTAGTCCTTGATTTCCCTAGGGACTCTGGTTCAGAGCCTGGTGTTATAAGTAACATGCTGGTGACAAGTCTGAGAGAGTCACAGTTATAAATCAGAAGTGCCTGTGAACTTCCTGATGAAATGAGGAAGATCTGCTCCTCAGAACTCAAAGTTATTCACAGCTACAGAGTCACTGCAATAAAACTTTCACTGGGAATGGTTTCAGAGCAATCTTAGCCCTTTACAAGGCAAATGAGTAACCCGAGTTTGGCACACTGGGAGCCAGCATAGGCAGCTAAACCAGAAAATCAGTTTTCATTTGTGCTTCCAACAATTTCCATAAAGTTTTGAATTTAACTCAGGCTAACTCTCTGATTTAAGCAGGAAATAAGAATCTCAGTGCATTCAGTGGGCATTGCACAGTTAGCAGACAAGATGGGTATTTGTTCCAGTATCATTTTTCTATTCCAGAAACTAAGAAGGGAGGAAAAAACCCTTCAGCTTCACAAGCCAAGTAAGTCCTGTAGCATCAGTGCATTTTTACACAACACAACAGAATAGCTTGCATAGACTTTCCAGCTGAAAGTTCCTCGAGCTTAATCTTTAAGCAGATCATCATGATCTATTCTATGAGCCACCTCAGATGGGGGAGGACAGGGGCAGGTGCAGCCTAAAACCACATTAGGCATTTATTATTTCCTTTTAATTAAACAAACTATACAGAAGCACCATGAAATTATGTAGGTAGGTACCATTTCAAATTCAAAGAACCCAAATATATATATATATATAAAGTATCTTTAAAGACTCAGCTCATCTGCTATTAATAAATGCCATCTGCCATTTTGTGGTGCATATATAAACATCACCAGAGAGATGCCAAGGCAATTTTGAATTTCTAAGTGTAGCTAGGCCAGGGCTAATTTCATTCAAGGGATAAATGAGGAAGTCTCCCTTTGCCAACTGACAAATGTAATGATTCATGATTAATGAAATCTTTTCTCCTCCACAGGCCTTTCCTTTAAACATGCCTCATTGGAATCAATGGGGTGAGGGAAACTGTGCTTGTAGAAATGAGCACAGCAGAGAAAACAATCCACCCTTGAGTGACTTGGATCCAGTTCTTGCTGAAAATCACAGTAAGGAGGGATTGGAAAACCAGTAGCTGCCTCTACAGAACTCCAGCACCATGTATTTTTCCAAATATAACCAGTAAAGCTAAACCTGATTGGAGAAAATTGAAAATTAATAACTTTTCTCCCCATGGAAAATTTTATCCAAAGATATTTATATTTGATGGCGAGTCTCAAGGGAGAAAACACCCTCTCCTTCAGCCTTGTTATGTGTGAGTTCTATCTTTATTCCATTTTCCCAAATCAAAACATCAATGCAGCAATAAACAATTCTAAAGACTCGGAGTGATTATTTCAACTCTCAGTTCTGTTTCTGTGAGACTCATATCCTCTATCCCATCCTTTTCCTCCTAAGCAGTTCAATTAAGCTATTTTTATGGGTTTGGGTGGGCTTTTTTGTTTGGGGCTTTTTAATAGGTGTTTGTCCAACCTGAATTGAAAGTGAAGGGTTTCTCTGGATCTAACTTGCAAGGATCATGATATTTACCATTTGAATTTGCCCTGTTCCACTCCCTTTGTGGTGAAAGAGATTCAGTGGGAGATCCCAGACTCTTTCAGGATGGATATGATGGGAACAGAGCACCCATTCTTGTGCCTTAAGGAAACTGCTCATCTCCAAATCTACTCTGTTTTATCAGTTCTCTTTCTTTCTTTGGCATTTTCAGGAGTGTAAATGGTTTTTCCTGCAACAATGCCCTGCTCTCACCCAATCTGATTTCCCATTTTCCAGTTCTCACCCGTCCTTCCTAGCTGTAGGTGTACTTTTCCCCTTCTCACGTGCCAAGAACAGTAAATAACATGTTTAAAGGACTCTCCCCCAGTTCACAGTGGATTTTCAAGGCTGTTCAATGGCAGAGCTGATGTTATTTGTTTTAAGGTCAAGGGAAATTTATTACCAAGTCCTGTAGGTGCCCATGGAACTATCCTACCACCTCTTCTTTCTTTCAGATGTTAACTCCAAGAATTCAGACTCCACTTTAACTCAAGTGCATCTAACTTGAGAGCACACATCATGACAAAGTAGGAAGTAACAGATTTGTCATTTTGAACACATAAAAAAGTTCTGGGTTTCTATTTGAAGTCATAGGACAACATAATGAACAGGTGAAAGGGATATTCATGAAAGACTCCTGGCATCCTTTTTAACTAACTTTTATAAGACAAATGTAGCCATTTCTTCATTTTATAATGAAGCTACACAAGCAGATAAAGCCAAATCTTGCCCACTGAAGGTATTGTTCCCTCACTTCAAAATCCCTGCACATGAGGAGTGGGTTAGACTCCTGCTCACCTCTTATTTCTCACATTGTAAAGAGATTTTTTCTTCCATACATCATATTCTCTAAGAGAGTTGGCAAATACATCTGGTCGCATATGTAGATTATGTTTAAATAAAGAATAATAGTTTTCAATGAATTGGAAGCATAAACTGAACAGAAAGGTTGGTATTTGTAAGAACCTGAAAGAGCAGAGATGGATATGGTATGTGCAAGCATCTGATTATTGAAAGATTATGCTCCAAATAAAATTCCACAGCATTCACCTAACTTGCACTGTGTTGCACCAGAGCAACAGCTGGAGATAAACTCAAGTTTAAATTTCAGTCCTGAGTTTGAGAAGTGGTTATCAGACACCCCAAAAAGCTGGGAGGGGAACTAAAACTGAGTCCTTCTGAGGTTTTGTTGAAAATATAACATTGCACAGAGCCCCATAAAGCTGAGGTTGTTGGGTTAGTGGCCAAGACCTGAACCTGCAAAGATGGTTGAGATTTTGCTGCCAAAACACCAAAGCTCTCGAATAAGCAATGTGGGTTCTAGCTAACACATGCATATTTCAAACAGCAGAAATTAGTCATAATAGATGGAACATAACAAGGGAGACAAAGATATTCCCTTCATAAGGGAGGTCAGATACATCAAAAGGCATATCAAGGATAGAGAAATCACGTCAAGTTTACTTATAAATGTTTATTTCTTTCAATTCCTACATGATTAAAAGCAGGGTTGTGCAGCATTCCAAACGCACAATTGCTATTGACCTGATGGTGATTTCTTTTGTTGAGCAACATAAATCTTAAAAATGAAAAGATTATAAACAGATATGCCCAATAAACATGAGAGATAGTTGCATGTCAAGTTCCCTTTCCATGCGTCTGTGATCATCTGTTCCAAACCACATGGCCAGAACAGCAAGAGAAATCAGGTCAGCAAGTGCACATCCCCTGCAAGGCTGTCTTGGGCTTTTCTGTAATGAATCTTATCACAATCATCTTTAGACAGAAGGAAATTGGCACTGTTCCTGTACTGTGGAAAATCCTCGTGGAAGTTGAGTTGTTAAGTTAGAACACTCGAAGTTTCAGCATGGAGATTGTTGAAAAGACATACATTGACTCTTTCCTTATTAATAATTATATTTTGCAACCACTTCTACAATGTAAGAAGTCTGTAGATATTGTTTCCTTCATAATCCAATTTTAATGGCTTATTTGGAACAAGTAGAAACTGAAGGGAGAGAAGAATGAAAACCAATAGAATAGCTGAAAAATAATCACGCTGAGGAACAATGCTAATTTTTAACCTGTAAGGTTATATTCAAAACTGGTAGTCTTTATAGGACAACTATTTTTGTTAAGGCCAAATTAAAGTGTTCATCACATGAAAATATGAAATCAATGCGAAGAAAACTTATGTCTCAGAGAAGATAGAATTCCTCCATTTCTATTTGAGCCCTTTATGGGTGATTGGATGTTTAAGGATAAACCTGCACCTCTTGGAAATTCTCTTGTGCACAAAACATTAAATGTATAAGACCAACTAAAATAAATGAAGGATTAACATGGACAGCGAAACATGTGGCTCTATAAACTTCTTTTCAGAATAAAACATGACTGTACCTTTGTAATTAATCCTGGCCCCAGTGTCTGCTTTTGGAAAGCTGTGATCAGTTGCCAGAAAACAGAAATAAATTAAGCAGCTCACCAGGTATGTCCATCTGCAAAGATTCAGTGTTATCATCTCTTCCTTCTGACTGCAATACAGTTAATTGGGAGGGTGACCCAGAGGAAAATATTAAGAAACGTGGAACATATTGGTAATTGATTAATAATCCACTCATAGATGAAAATGCACCATCTGAATGGCAGGTATTTACTCCAAGGTAAAGCCTGGAGCTTCAGTGCCACTGAATAATTGTAGTCTTGTTCAATATCCAAAATAAAACCCCATCAATATCAAGGCATAGGAGCTACTCTGAAGAGCTTAATTGCTGGAATGGTTCCAGCACAGCTGTTCATTCCAAGAAATCTTGAAACTGTTAACACTTATCTAAACAGGAAAACACCATGAAATAAGACTTTATTTACAAACTCACACTGCTGCAAAACTGAACCCTCCTTAAACTTTCGGGTTTTGGCACTATTGCTCTTGAATATTTGGCAGAGCTTATTAGAGCAACATGCAGCTCTGTGATTGTTATTTCTCCCCATTTCAGCAGAGAGAGCCCAGAACTTCAAAGGGAAATGATTGCAAACAGTCTGCAATCTGAAGACCTGAAGGGAATAAATCTCCTACCCAAGGCTTTGTCATCCCACTTTAAAGCACATTCATGGAACTCCTGACAAGGATTCAAGCAGGACCGAGGCCACGAAAAACAAAGGTGCAGATATTCATCTCGAAGCACTCCTAAATGAGTTGGGATGTGGGTATTTGTTCAGCCCTGGGCAGGTTCCTTGCCAGGCTTAGCACAAGTCTGCCAGGAGTAGGGCTGGAATTGGAGCAATGCAAAAGGTAGGGCAGGCAATTCCCAAGAGGGCCAGGAAATTAGACCAGATTTGTCCTCTCATTTATGCTGGGGTAAGGCAGGAAATCAGATCCAAGAGGTGGCTTCAATAGCCACGCAGTCTCCCTTCCCCCAGGTTTTAATTTCTGAAGGCAGAGGACAAACATGTCATCCCTCTTTCTGTCTACTCCATTCTCATGCAAATGGCATGGAGAGCTTTCCTCTTAATTACCCACCCTCTTGCCAAAGCTGTCAGAAAGAAAGAAAAGCCAACTTTTTGGATTTATTTTATTAAACTTTTAATATTCAAATTTATGGGAGTCTTCAAGGCTAAATCCTCATTAGAGCTTATCAAATAATTAACGCTCCAGAAATTAACTAACTGAAACAACATGCACACCCCTCATCCAATTAAGCAGATGGATAATCCAGAGAGGGGGAAAAAAACCCCAAACCAACAAAACCCACAACCAAAAACCATCTAGAACCCCTTTACTGAATCTATGAAAGAAAAGCATAAGAATATAATGTACAAAACTCCTTTTAGATTCAAATACAAAGCTCACAAAAGTGAACTATCCATTAAATATGAGTATATATGAGGGGTAGTGGGTGCTGGTCTCACTTTCAGTGAAAAGTCACACATGCCTTTGCAAAGTTGTTATCCCTTGAGAAAGCAGTTCAAAACATTTATCCACTCTTATATTGTTTAGAAATTGCAGCTCAACAGTTCAAAACAAGACATTAAACCCACCCAATAACTTAAAACCCCATTTGGGAATCATAATATGCCTAACGAATAAATCTTGTCCACTTTCCCCACTGCATCAAAATCCTGAATATTTAAAATTAAATGCAGACAGGGAAAGCCTGAAGTGAACTGATAGCTGGTGAACCTTCAAAGCAGTAAATTGGAACAACTGAACTCATCTTGCCAATCCTCATTTCTGCCTCTAAATGGTTTGAGGGCTCAGTGCTGGGAGACTGAGCTTGCACTTGAGTTCTCCAGCTCTGTGAAGTGCCTGCTGCTCACTTGGAAAGAGGGAGGAACACATGGTAGGAGGTCAGAAAGACCTGGGGAGGTGGCATTGGAAGTTCTCCCGACATGGAGAGCTCAGGCTATTTAACTCCTCATCAAAGAGGCTCCCTGAATTTCAGCTGGCTTGAGCACAGGGTTATTACACGTGGCATTTCTCTACAACCCAATTTAGACAAAAACATGCGTTAAAAAAATCCTTCCAGCCCCACCAGTGGCCCTCTTCTAGCTGAGGCCTCCCTTCTGTGCATATAAACAGCTGATAAAGTGATCACAATCTAGTCTAAGCCCAGGAGAAAGACCAAACAGAACGTGGGGTTTGGCTGTCTTCCACCTAAGTCAGTGACAGGGAAAGACTTCAAGCAGAAAATCTTACTATTCTGGCAAGAAGAAACCTCTTTTTTACCATTAAACATTTTTTTGGCTGATTCTCCAAGGGAAAACCTAAAAAAAAAAAAAATTGAAGGAGAAGTGCATATAAAATTAGATTACCTGGAGACAGCTTTAATTTTTATAAAACCATAAGAAGTTTTTATGTGACTGTTTAATCTTTTAACAGCTGCTTCTTTAAGTACTCATTTGCACTAAATATATCACATGTCACCATACTTATGATCTTCCTGAAACAAAAGAACATCTTCCAAAATGACTTTAGCTAGCAATATTAAAGCAGCACCTACTGGCATCATTATATTTAAGTATCTGAACCAGACATTTCTGTCAGCAGAATTTTTTCAGACCTTTCTCCCTTCTTTTCCTCACAAGAGGTTATTAGAGTTACTTCAGTGTCCTGTGTCCTGTGATAAAATGCTAGGAATGAACTATTAAAGTTGGCAATAAATACCTAGAGCCCATGAATTTAAGTTTCTCAGTTCATTTATGTGCTTTAAAAATTGTGTTGAAAGCACATTCGACCAGCTACCTTGAAATTCTTGGCAGACTGCTGACACTGGGGTTCGATAGATCCCTGGGAAAAGGAAAAGCAAGGCACAGATTCATCCAGAACTCAGCTTGGTCTCCTTGCCCACTCTGACAGGGGTTTCTTCTGCACGGGCTCTTGCTCCTAAATGGATCAACTGATGGAGAACATCAGCTCTAAATTCACCAGCTTGTTATCTGCAGTTTTTGGTGGTGCTTGAACACTGGCATACAATTACAGAATAAAATCCTAGGGTGTTTGGGAAAGATGGCATTTCAAGAGCATTGTTGACCAGGTAAAAGTGGAGTTTTCCCAGGGATGCTGCTTTCCCTTTCCACCATTCTCAGTGTCCTCAGGCTATCAAGTCCCTCAACAGAGGGTGCACCTATAAAATACCCTAATTTTTCCAACTGTGCTTCTGTTTTCTTCCATGGAAAGATTATTCCTTCTATTTAAATAACTAATAGAGTCACTGTTGTTTCTGATGCAAAGAAAAGGCACCAGGATTGAGACAGAAAGTATTTTTCTTGCATTTACCTCAACCCCTGACACTTTGTTCTGCCACATGCATGCCCTGCCACATGTCTAAAAAGTTGTATGTGTTGCTCAGAACGTGCTTGGTTCAGTCATATCATTCTGTCACACAAAGGTATGTGACCTCACCCCAAAAATATGAGTATAGAGTCTCCTTTAAAAGGAGAGAGAAAAGCTCCTACCCACAGGTATCTCCACTTCCCCTCCATTGCACTCCAGAGGCCACAAGAGTGTAAAATAAAGTGGTTGCTCTGAAAAGGTGGAAGCCTTTGCTTTGTGGGCTGAGTTTAAAAAACACAGGGTGCTGTATTTCACAAGGCAGGTAGTGCAAAGGCTGAGTGGCTTGCTGAGCTTTGCTGTGCAGTGTCCCAATGCCAAACTTCACACCTGGGTACATTACAAAATGCTCTACTGAGGGGCAAATGGGCTGTTAGACAAAATCTGTTATGTTACAAAGCTGTACAATGTAATTTGTCTGTTTGGCTTTGGGAAAAGAGTTGAGTGTCCTGTCAGCACTGCTATAAAATATGTCTGTCTCTCTCTGTTTACACAAAAAGTACATAAAATCTTTGAAATACCTTAATACCCTGAAATATGGAAATATAGGGAGCTACACCGTGTATGTTGGATGTCCTGTAAACACAGCAGCTCTGGGAGGGTAAAGGAAATAAGAACAGTTTTGAAGCCTAAATGCGTCCCTCTTACACAGACACCAGCTACACCACAAATCACTTTATATAACATAAAGAGGACAGGATAGTCATATTCCCTCCATCTCTGGAATCAAAAATTAAGCAGGTGCTTTTCCAAGCTGCTCAGAATCCTCCTGTAGCTCTCCTAACCCGCAGCTCCGTGTGTGAGATACACTAAGTTTCGCCTTCCCATTCAGTTTTCAGGCTCAACAATACTCAGCAGGCAGTGGTATATTGAGCAAGAGATCTTATCCATCACTGCTGAAAAAGTCCTGTGTATTGACTGATGAATGGAAGATAAATCACCAGAGGGCTGTCCATTCAGGCAGGGCTGAGTGGCACTGACAGAACCCTGCATGAAAGCTCATTTTGTGCCTGCCTGTACAATATGTGGTTTGTAGAGAGCCTTGTTCTCCAATGATATCAGTCCCTTCTCAGTATGGAGCCCTCTCCCTTTATTCCCTACAACAAAGATGTCCAGTTTGTAAAACAGAAAAATCCTCAAAGCAGAGAAATGTTATTATGATCTAAAATTCAAGTTCAGATGTAAGACTGCCTTTCTTGTTTGCCACGAACTAAACCAAGTGCAGCCGTTCCTCATTTCTGAAGGGAGGAAATAAAAAGGGCACTGGGAAGAGAGCTGTGGAAAGAAGAATCCAGGAGGCAGGCTGGAAGCATTTAATGGAAGAGTAACCTGCCATCTACTTAATATTATTACCCATGCCAACAATATATTCTTTGAACTGGTCAAATCCACAGTGGTGCTTCCTGACAATGATATCTCCAAGTATCACTAGAGATGATGAGCACAAAAGGGAAATGTTCATTTTGTTCCCTATCCCATTAACTCAATGTAATACACACTTTTGGTAGCCAGGACAAGCCCAGTTTGGTAATGAACCCTGAAGAATCAAAACTTTCATTTCTAAACAACTCCTGGACAGAAATCTACTTTAGAAATTAGATTGCCTGCCCCTGCTCAGGTTTTAAAAACAGGCACTTAAGGTCAGTAAATAATCAGTGGGTCTTTAGCTCACCAAGACCAGCAAAACAGCTCTACAAGCCAGCTCAGTTAAAAGCTTTACTGCTTTCTCCTATGAATATGAAACATCCCAAGGCTGCTAAAACAGGGTTACACATTCAGTTCCAGGCTGTTATCACAGACAGTGGCTGAGAGATGGCAATCCCTTGTGTCCACACAGCTCCTCTCAGCTGAAGATCAAGGGTTGCTTGGCTGACACTGAGAATGCAGCTGGGGAACAACAAAGGGGTGCCTTTTAGCTGGGAGAGCATCCTGCCACAGAACCCAGAGGAGAGGAGAGCTCCCTCTGAGAGATCAGTGAACATCACAGGACTGCCACTTAAACAAGAGCTTCTCAAAAAAAAGCTTTACCTGCTGCATTCAGCCTCCTGTGGCAGAAATTTTTATCTAGAGAAAACCCTGAAAACAAACACGCCTTCCCTGCTGAAGTTTTTCCTTGAGAGAGCTGCAGAACAGACAGCTCTCTTTTTTACACTGGAGCTCATACAGTTGGCATCAAGTCTGATATGAAAGCAGAATCTGCCAAACCTGTGAGCTTAAGATCAGGGCCAAACTCAGGAACTCAGGAGCTGTTTGAGAGCTTGGCCATTTCGTGTATTTTCCAGTTTGAAGAGAGAGGGAACTTCTACATGTCTACCTTTCGCCATGGGCCATCAGCCACTACATCCAAAGCATTCTTTCACTAGTTCCTGTATCTGCAATCTCTCACAGTAACTTGATAAAAGCAAGACAAAGAGTCAGATGTGAGAAATCTCTCCTTGGGAGGACAGTTTCTTTTCTATTGCTTTAAATCCTTAAACTATATCACTTATTTATGACTCTATAAGTCATAGGTACCAGTGAGGGACTTCACAGTATGCATCAGGATACAAACATACACTGAGATACTAATAGCACTCCATCAAAACTTTCATTTTCTGTCACCAAAACTTAGTGCTGCTGAAGGCTAACTTTGCCAGTAACTTCTCTGATGTCCTGTTAGGTCATTTGGTGTCCACCAGTTCACAAACACCCCACAGAATCCCACAGAGCATCCCTTCTATGTCTCCTAGGACAGGAAATGGTTACTGCACTGGCTAACTACAATCCTTCCCAGAGCCCAATACCTTCAGTGGAAAATAAAACCAAGCCCACAAAAACCAGAAGTATTGGCTAGAACACAGTATTCAAGCACATTTTTCACTTTGATGTGCTCATGTGGGGAAGATTCCAAGAGATAATTCTTTTTCCCTTAGCTTGTACCTGAGAATACGTGAGGCTTCATTGAATTAATTTAAGGGGCCTCTGAATAATACATTTATCTTTGACAGAAATATCTCTGTGTTAGAACAAATGTTAAGCAACTACCTCCACTGGAGAATTAGATACCAATTGTTATTGCCAGGCAGCTCTACATTGATTTTGGGTCATTCAAATTTATGTTGTCCTGGACAACTAAATGCTTCATCAAAAACTGAGAATTCTTGTGTTCAGCTAGTGGCCAGCTATTGGAAACCTGCATATTAAGATGTATGTGTGGAAAGGTGATTAATTAACATTTACATAGAGGAGACAAAAGAGGGAGTGGCCATGGATGTGCCATGGATGTGCCTCCCTGGCACTAGGGGAGGTTCAAATTAGAAATTAGAAAAAAAAATCACTGAAAAAGCAGACAGGAATTGGAATAAGTTGCCCAGGGAGGTGGCAGTGCCACCTTCTCTGGAAGTGTTCAAGAGACATCTGGATGAGGCCCTTGAGGATGTGGGTTTGGGGTGGCTGTGGTGGTGCTGGTTGATGGTTGGACTACAAGACCTTGAAGGTTTCCTCCAGCCTTGATGATTCTGTTATTCTGTGATATTGTCCCATGACAGCAGACATGCAGCTGTCACAGCTGATGAGAATGCTCACTGTACATTTTAGCCTTTGTTAGATTGCTTTAAGAGAAAGGCATTTAAATCATCTGCAACAGCTTTTATTTTGCATTGCTTCACAATTTAAATGGCAAAAATGTACAGAAAGATTTGCTTTCGTGGGAATCCCCTTTTCCTCACTGTTCCATGGGTCGTGCAGGGGTGTAAAGTTACCTGTGATACAAACCCCAGCAGGACACAAAGGAAAGTTTCCTGAACACATGTGCAACATGTCCCAGGGTCAGCTCAGTGCAAAGGGACCTCAGGCCATTAATCCAAGTGTAAAACTGCACATCAGGATGCTGCAGCAGCCCACAGTGAATACACGTGCAGTCCCTGGGCTCGATGTATCAACAAGGATAACTTAATCTACTGATGTACCAAAATAAACTACACTCATATTCTCCATTCAGCAAGCACTGGGGGAAATGTGACATTAGTCCAAGTAAACTTGATTTATTTCTTTTCCTTCTCCATGAAAAATGCTAAGGAAGACATAGTTTGGTGGGCTTAGGACCAGAGGACAAAGTACAGGAATCTAATTAAGCTTCTTAGGCAGGGACATGAATAGGAGAGCGATAGGAATGGAAAGATAGATATTGAGCTAGGAGTTGGAAGAGAAGAGTTTATACCCAAGCCCAACCACAGCTTAATTCAAAGGACCTTGAGAAGTGTTTTCTCCTCTCTGTGCCTCTGTTTCCTCATCTGCATAAGCAAACAACGATGCAGAATCCACTCACAATGTGCTTTGAGATCAAGGCTTCATTGGAAACCAACGTCACGTTCATACCCAGGTGACATAACTCAGTTGGAATGAAATTTCCCCACAGAAGCAACTAAATTTACAGGCAAAATGCTTTTTTTTTAAATTAAGTGACTAAACTGATTCTTCTTCTCCTAAGGTAGGAAGTAATTAAATCCAGAAATAGCAGCTGCTCAGGATGAACTCAAGTCACACTTTTAGGAAAGGGAGGTTTTTAGGAATGTTATGGAAAAGTTCAGCAGCTGCATCCACAGTCACTTTGAATGTATCACTCTAACTAGATCCTGGACATTTTCCTTTGGCTTTTTAAACATAACACAGGCAGAAGCAACCTTATTTACATAATTACAATTATACACAGTAATGAGATTCCATCTTATAGATATAACAGCCTCCCCAAACACAAAGGGAAAGAACGGGTCTGCAAATCTAAGCCTCCCAAGAAAAACCTTGTACAAAATAACAGTTCAAATGTTGCTGTATGTACTGTGCTATTTAGAAACCTGTCAAAATGCTATGTAAATACAAATATTCGATTTCTTCTGCATGCTAATAGTTCAGACATCCATTATTTTATATAAATCTTCAAACAGAGTATAATTTGCCCTTTTATTTAAGAAAATGCACTGCAATCTACATTTTTTTTCTCTAATCAATGTCAAATTAAGTAAAGATGCACCAAGGTGTCTGAATTTATCCAAGGTGCTTGCTGAAGGAGTGAGTACAGCTCCACAAATTCATAAAGGCTTCATATGGTTTTGCAGCAAAACAATGATAAAATTCCTAAAGACTCAGCTTGCTCACTTTGGTCCAGAAAGAGCCTCTAATTCCAAGTCCAATCCCTAGGATGCAATATCCTCAAAGGTTCTGAAATCCAAGCCTGCAAACAAATTGTCTCAAAGCAAACAAACCCATCCAACCAGAAGCAGCAACAAAATATTTTACTCAGTGGTTTACTCCACACTAGAAGTTGTTTTCAGCAGGTTTCAGCTGTGAATGTTCCCATTCCTAATTCTCAGTTATTGATTTCTGGTTTGTGCTAGCCAAAGATGTAGCAGGTATCCAAAGGTGTCATCTCCCTGCTCGGAGATTGTCACAGCACACAAGGAGAGAAGATGCCAGTGATGAGTAAATGGGACAAAAAAGTGACACAAACAGAAAGATTAGATTGGAAAGGCCCACTGGAGGAGCTCCTGCTTTGAGCAGAACCATCATCAAAGTTAAGAAGCTCAGTGTCCAGTGTATCCAAGCTACTGATTCCTACAAGCATGGAGATTCTTCAGCCTCTCTGAGTTTATTTCTGAGTTTATTTTTGCTTCGCCTTGCTCATGGCAAAGAATTATTCTCCCCTTTCTTTTTCCAGCTGGAGTTCCCCTTGTGGCAGCTCTGCTGTGTGTCTCCTTTTCTACTATCTCTTTTTAAACTGTCAGTGGAATTAGAACCTGACTCAGTGTAAGCAGCACAGGAAAAAAGGAGACATAATGCAGATGAGCTGATCTTGTACCTTAGACTATTCCCACTGGCAACAGCGTGGGGAAAAATGCTTACAGCCCTCTGCTGTTAAGAAAGGAGAGATACTGAGGTTAAGTAGGAATTAAGTCCTATTTGTAGATAGTCTTCTTTAAATATGTAGTCAGCCCTGAAACATTTCACTTCAATTTGAGAAAAATATTTAAAGTACTCTAGATAAATTATAGAAGGCATTTGTATGGTTCTATTTATTTTTTTTTTAATTTTTGAAATATAAATTATTATATGTAAAAGACCAATTCACTTGAAGAGAACAGAGAGGTCTGTGTATGGAACCCACACACAGGAAGGTTTGAAGGGGGTTTCAATTGGCTCAGAGTATCTTTTCAAAGAGTAAAGACAGTTGTGTTTTCAGAAAACTTAGAACAATATCATTAACACAGCAGAATTAAAAGACAGATTGTTGCTTATCTCCAGAAGAAGATGGACTAAGTAAAGCCAAGTTCGGTTCAAACAGGAACACATGAAAGAAACAAAGTATTTTTCCATTTAAAATCACTTCAAGATTAGAACATCTGGCACTACCTACACTAGAAAGGACCTGAAATATTACAGGTCTATTTTCTATTCTAATGGATAATTGGCAACACTAGATTACAGGATTTGCAGGTTCCAAGTGCTGTATTTTCATAGGGAAGAGCCTCCTTTCTTTCAGGCTTAATAAGCTTGGCCTATATCAGCTTTTCTCACATCAGTCCAAGTGTCACATTTGGGTTGGGGGGAAGCTTGTTAGCAGTAATTACCAGCAGTAGGTTCTATTATTTGCCAAAGTAATTTTCCCTGCTAAGTACCACCAGAACTGCCTCGAGCCTTTCATTTCCCCTGCCTTGCCCCTGTCCCTTTTAAGCGGGTGCATTTTCCCATGATACTGCCCCGCACGGAGCGCGTCGGGGCAGGGCGAGGCTCGGGGTATCAATGTGCTCTGGAGAGATGGGGTCAGCCCCAGCCAAAGCCCTTCACAAACAGACCCTGAACCCTATTAGGGATGCAAATCCACTCTCTGAGTGAGGATTGTTTGGCATAAAGGAGCCCGAGGAATTCCTGGGCAGCCCCTCTTTTCAGCGCCCCTCTCTTTTGTCCGCGCCTTAGCAAATTTCTGCAGCCTGGTTAAACCCCGGCCATTGTCCCCGTGGCTTCATTGATTTCTCTCCCTGCCACCAGCTCACAATGGGCTGATATGAACATCTTTGTTACTGCCTTTGTACTGTATATCAGAGTAATGTTTCAGCAGATTGAGGCCTAGCAGGAAGAATTAAACCTGTACTACACAGAGCATGATGAATTGCCGGATTTGCATATCATTTTGGAGGGTGTTTCTGGTGGCTCCTTCTCAATGGTGTTGTGTCTCTCGAAGGATGTAGTCAAGGGATGAAGTGACAGGAAAGGAAGTGATTTAGATATTCCCTGACAGCTTAATACAAGCTGGGGACACTTTGTGCCCGCTGTCCCATTGCATCCTCTGGTGTTGTTCCATAGGTGGGCAGAGGTGGATGCATCCATATCCATACCCATACCCATATCCATATCCATATCCATACCCATACCCATACCCATATCCCATGGATGTGCCACGCCAGGCTCTGTGCAGAGGAGATTTAGCTCATTCAATAGGAGCCCGCTCTGCAACAACCTAAAGCTGCCAGGGTGCACTACCCCAAGGTTTTGATCCTCCTGTTCCTGGCCAAAAGATAAACTGCTGATTGAGTCAGGTCTTGACATTACACAGGTGACATATTTCCAGGTCCTGACACGCTGTGCAGCACAATCCTTAGGAAAGAGCTGTGTCCCACGTGAAACTGCGTGACTTGAACCAGCCTAATGCCACTCAGCATCTTCTGCAGCCTTAGAGACTCATTATGGGCTTGGGTGGTGTTGGTTTTCAACATTTACTTTGCATCCCAGAGTCGAAAAACTAGGTTTATTTCTGCCTCTTCTATCAACTGCATTTTGAAATAACATCTTTGAGATTTCTTTCAATTTTTTATTTTTTTTTTTTTAGTTTGTCTGCACAAATCACTACAGTTCTAAACCTGCCTTGTTTATAATGGACTTAAGAATCCTTCTTAGTAGAAGTAAACTCTGCTGTTTAAACTCATAAGGCTTGACAGTGTTTACATAGTTTACAAATGTGAACCACAATCCACATATGGATCATATTCTGTGTAATTGGCACTAAAACAATGTAATAAGAAGAGATAAGTAAATAACTCTGCAAAATGGTGGAGTAACAGTAGAAATAATAAGCAGTAATTTCAAAGTTTTCAAATCAGAAGAAAATTTATATTGACACTAAATCAAAACAAAAAATGTACATAGGATGCAAGTTCTTTTCCAGCCAGGGTAGGGGTAAATCTTACTCTCAAAACTCAGGCATAAAAGCTTTCCCTTCCTATCTTGCAAAGCACCCCAAATTGAAACATGATCCATAGAGTTAGAGGGAGGAAAAAATCAACAGCAAAGGCCAAAACAATGAGATTTTATAGTCTGTTATACTATTTCCTAATCCTGGACATTTCTTTGTGTTAGAAATGAATATTTCCAAAGAGCAGAACTTTTGTTCGTTTCTGCCCACAACATCTGGTAATAACCAGAGAGATGAAAGAGAACAATCACCTGAAACAGAACAATCATCTGCTGGAACGAGACCAGAGAAGAACCACACTAAGGGTCAGAAATCCAGGCAAAACAGACCCCAGCAAGAGTACTACTTCAGTCTTCTCCTTAGCAAGGAGTAGCCTTAGATTAGATGGACCATTTCTACCACAAATGACTCCTAGCAGAAAATTCAGGATGCTTTGGCAATTGCTTAGAAGGCTAGATGCTCATCCTGCCCTGGTTCCTTTTCAAGAGATCCTTCACGACGAAATCTGGGTTTCTGCCTAGATATCTGCTAAGCTTATTAATCCAATTCTAGTCATTCTTGCAAACTTTGCAATCACGTATGTACAGCTTTTCACTTGGAACAGAAAGAGCATTACTAAGAGAACTCATTTCCAGCAGGTACCTATCAAAGCTGGCTACTCAAGAGCAAGCAAGACTGGCAAGACAAGGTGGTTTGATGCCCATTATGTTAGTCATCAGCCATAATAATTACTTAACTCCTTCCCCTTGATCTTGTTATCATTTCAGTTTCTTTACAGGTGTCACGTGCAGCACACTGTATGAATTCAAAACCTGCACTGGATAAGAAAGTGAGATCAAGCAAACAGCTTTCTGTGTCGTATTTATTTTTTCTGAGCAACATGGAATGTGTAAACTTGAAAGCAGCAGCTCCTACCGAAATGTGTTTAAAATGGTTGTATGTGTGACTTTGGCAAGCAGGTGATCTGAAAAGCTGGGTACTTCTTTACATACAACAGGACTGGTTCTGACAGTTGTTATTCATTAATGCTACATTTTGTTTTGCACCAACAATGCGAAACCTACATGTTTGTTTTGAGAACAGGCATCAGTCAACCATAATTGAATTAAAACAAGAAAACATCCATCCACCCACCTCTCCCCCTACAAGTGCAAGTTGTAGAAGTCAAGTTTGGTTCATTTCCCACCTTATTGGCAGAACTGCCCAGCAAACAAACTCTGTTACATTTGTCATAGAAACTGGTGTGTCATAGCACTGGGTGTGCTCTTGGTGAGAAACTGCCTCCGAGAATTTTGAGAGTACTTTTATATTAATTTATTTCAGTAAATAGGGAGTCTATTCAAACAGATTTTGTTACTTCTTTGTGCCATAAATAATTCCCTGGTCTAGTCATAAGATGTTAAACAACACCTATCCACCAGTAAAGTTCACAGTCAGTGTGTTTTATATTGTTAACAAGACATGCCCAATGAAAATTAAATCACCTAATTGCCTTTGACAGTTTGATTTCTAAATGTGACACACTTCTTCTAGGTAGCCTAATTCAAGTTACATTTCCTTCCTAACATATTCCTGATACCCTGTGAAAACTACCAAGTCATGACTATGTAGACCCCACACAAAATAACTCCTCCTCCCTCCTTAGTCCATTTTTAAATCACCCCAGGCTTATCCTCCCTTTTCCCCTTCCTGTTACAAAATATTTTCTGGTTAGCACAAGCAAGAAATCTACTAAAACCATCTCCACCATCGCAGGCTTTGACAAAGTCAGTCCTTTCCAGCCTCATGCCAAAGTCACAGCACATTCTGGAATCCACATTTAATTATTTGACAACAAAAGTTTATTAGAACTAAAGCTTGAAGATTTACTAAAAGTTGTCTCATACACAATTACTATTTCTTTTCAAATTATATGAAAAGGGCACTCTTCTGTTCCTTACATGAAGGAAAGAGAGGAGTAAAGCCCAGCAAAGTCCATTAAACAAACAAAAAGCCCAGCAAACCAGACCAGTTTAGCAATGTGCACTTTGGTAAACTTAATTTCACTTTATATATCACAACTGCTTTGCTTAAGGTGCAGTTTCCAGAGCTTCAGAGGGAAGGGACAGCCACACAAACACTCAAAAAATGACAAATTGCTAATTAAGGGGCAGAGGGGGATGACACACACCCTATTTTCCCATAAATCACAGGGATCAACAGAATATAGCTCTAAGACCAGCAAGCAGGTCCCCTCAAATACATCAGCACTTTGGACAAACACATGCTTTGTCTCTCAGGCTTAAATTGCCACCTCCAAACCTTCTCCTAGTTTATTGTGTCTCCTACTCTTACAGAGCATCAACCTCCACCTTAAACAGCTTTTGTTTCCCATCATCAGTGTCCACCTGGAAAACAGATCCATGCTTTCACTCACTCTTTGGATGCTTGCAACACTTTTCTGGACTTTCAGCCTCCATTTCCTCATAAGCATATGATACATTTATTTATTTTTTTTTAAATGTCACAAGACACCACAGAACCAGAGCCTAATTAAAAAGGATGGGAAAAAAAACCTCTGCAAAAGTGAAACAAAACAAAGTGCAGGCCACATTTTTGTCACCTTTGGAAAACACATGAATAAACGAAACTTCTGCTGAGATTGTGTAAGGAGTTCAGGCTCTGCCTTCCTTATCCCAGAATCCTGGGGGATCAAGCCAGGTGTGATGCACAGCACTCCAGGCAGATCTGGGGGATGGACAGCTCATCAGATGGGAAGTTTTATACTTATTGCACTCTGTGCATTTTCATTAGGGTTAATAAGCAGTTCTCACTTCCTCTTCCTTAGGTAAATCCAGGTCTTGAGCACTTTGTTCCCACCCAGCATTCGCTCCTGACGGACCCTGCTGTCCCTCATGAACAGGAGCAATCCTCCCATCTCAATTTCCTCAGTACTTGAAAGGCATTTCCATTCTTTATTCCATCTTAATAAGTAATTCTGCAGAATACTCCATTTCTCAAATGCTGTTCAAGGGGAAGATGCAGTGTTAGGAGCACTTCTATAGCTGGCATGGCATAGGTTGGTGGTCTCACCTATGGTTAGTCCCCTATGGCAGGGACACCCACAGGGCTTTCAGCTGAACAGAATATGCTCCTGTTTCCTTCATTGACATTAACTGAGCTCACTACAGCTTTAGCCTGGATAATATGACCAACATTTGGGTAAAATGATGGTATTCTCCTTCGTCTTTACCTTGTTCCAAGACCCAACATCATATCTCATGTTATTCTTTTAAAACTTTCCTTTAAGGCACATAATGGTCCAAGGGACTAAGTGGTTTCTTTCATACCTATGTAATTCGAGGCAGATTGATAGCATGGACATCAGTTGCAATTCCATCTGCAAGCAGGAGAGGAAATATGGATACTTCCTACTTTATTACCTGTAGAGCCAAGCATTTAAAATATGAGCATTTAAAATGTGAGCTATTGTGCCACTCCCAACAACCCTCCCCAAATAAAAGCCAAGGAAAGGTGATAAAGAAAGTCTCAGTAAATACTGCTCAGTGATTGGGTTACTTTTAACCAGCTGAAGGATGACTTGTCAGATCAGGTCTCCTGATACTGAGGATATCTAGAACCTGAAAGTGCTGTCCCAGTCCCCCTCAGTGTGGCATCAGTGACATCCCATGCAAATGCAAACAGAGGCCATGTGGAGCCATAAGTATTGCAAAGCCCAACCTCCCCTACACTCCAGCACTTCCAAGTGCTCCTACCAGGAAAATGAAGCACAATCAGGTAGAATTGTGGTGGTTGACAACAGAGGTTTAATCACAATTTAACTCTCAATAACACTTCTTGGGCAAAATCTTCCTCAGCAGGACTTTACTATGCTGGAGGAGGGTTTTTTTGAGAGGTGAGGTCGGGCCAAGGGACTTGGGGACAACCTAAAAAGTACATGTTGAACACATACCTCTCAGTAAAGGTCACCCACAAAACCAAAAATCAAACCCAAGCCCAAATAATTACTTTGTACTATCAAGTTTTTCTCAAAGCACTCTTTAAAAGTTCAGTTTTGAATTTCAGCAAACACTGGAAGCTTAAGTGGGGGACTCTGAACAACATGTAAACTAATTATTGATTTCCCCCCTTAAGACAGCAAGCTTATTCACAGGAAAAGAGATAATCCTCTTAAAGTTTTGCTCTAAGAACCTCTAGGAACACAGATAAAATAAGTTTATAAATAGGTATCCGCCGAGAATTTATTTGCATTTCAGTCCAACAGGGTCTGAAGTGTGCTCTTCTGAAACCCAACATATTCCTTGCTGAAGAACTGCTGCCCACTGAGTTTTAATTTGTGTCTATATGAGCAGGATCTCACGAGTTTTATGATGGACTCTTGTGTCTGGTATTTAAAACTAACTGGTCCATTTACTTCAGTCAATTCTAATGACTTCTAATGCCTGCAAAGTGCACTTTTGTCACAGTGACACCTCAGGGCTCTAAAGGTGGTTTGCTGGGAGCAAATATTTAGCTCTACTTACTAATCTATGCATAAATGAATTTCTAGGACTGCAAGACTTTCTTCTTTTTCATGTTCAAAAAGCCTTCTGCATTCTTCCCTACCTTCCCCATCACCTTCCCTGTGTTTCCTATAATACATGTAATTATTGAAGTACTAAACCCAACATTTATTATTGCTCAGAATCAGATACATTCATGCCCACGTATCCACTTCTTTAAGTCTTGATCTTGCACAAAATCAATAGTTTATTACAGGAACAATTTTTCATCTGGGTCACTTTCAAAGTACTCTAATACACAGAGATATTTCCTGCCACCTTCATTTATTAGTAAAGAGGTCTTTAAATTAGAGAGAAAAGGTTTAATGAAAGCACTTTTCCGCTTGCAGGTGTCAGCTGACTTCTTATTTTCAACAAAATATCTCACAGGGCTCGTCCAAATATTTCTGATCCTATAGTTACTCCAAAAATCTACCAGTTAGCAGAATAAGTACTTTTAACAATCTGCCTTGTATTAATAGATGCAAAGTTCTTATTTTCAGAAGATGCACAGTGCAACACAAGTGAAAATTATAGTATTTAAATTTGATTTTCTTTCATCTCAATGGAAAAAAAAATCTTTTTTTTTCTTTATTTTTTACCTTGGAATAACTTTCCCTGTTTGTGATATAACGCTGAAATTGCCAATATGGTTTACTCCTGAGGTTTTACTTCCTCGTGTGAATTCCTCAATCCTGGTGTTTATTCTTTTATTGCAATGTTGTCCAAAATACGTTGAGTTTTATCCAAACCCAGAAAAGCAGCCAGTTCTGACAAGGAAAGCAGGCAATAACCCATGGAGTTCAATTAACACAAGAATACCAAGCACACAAAATAGAAAAGCATAAGAAGTCTCATCACTGCATTGTTGTTCTGATATCTTTGGATCAGCACTGATTTGTACCAGGGCACATACTCGGTTATTTCTCAGCATAAAAAGGCAAATAATATCTTCAGGAAGCTATGTCTCATTTAAATAAGCAAAAATACCCACTCACAATTAGAGTATTGCTCTTTTAATTGGAAAGGAAACCACTCAGCATCGTATTTTTTAAGCAAAAAGTCTCTCAAAGATGTATAAAAGTGACACCCTGCCCAGGTTTCCCTATATGTCCACTCCTGTTGCTCTCATACCATTCATTAATAAACCCTGATTTCACACTGAAAATGCTATTAATAAATTATCAGAGAATTGGACAAAAAAATTATCATTCTTAGAGTCTAATAAGTCGAAATTTTGTTGATCATGTCTGTGGCAGTTTCCAATTTTTTCTAACCCCTAGTAAAGCCTTCACAAATGTAAAACTAATATTAACAAGGAGTCTAAGTCAGGGGTGGATTCAATTATATTTGCCTAAGTTTGCTACCCTGGCTACTGCCTGCCCATCTTGCGTGGTTTGAATCTCTTTTCTCAAATAAAACTACGACTATTTTTCTTTTAATAGAAAAGCCCCCAAAATTATCAGGAAAAAAACACTTCACACGGAATTTTTAGCTGAATAGTAATTGCTTCATATTTCAGTGTTTGCAAAAAAAGTTCAGGAGCAGCGTTGTCAGAAAAATCCTGCAACAATGAACTAGGTGCTCTGTCATATCAGAGGATTTCCATGTTTATGCACAGAGTCATTTGTAAATTCCCTGTGCCTCGCCAGCTTTCCATTCATTCCCCAGGAGCAATAACAGCAGGGGGAAAGAAACAGTGGCTGGGAATGGCACAAGCTCCAAGGCATCTGCTAATTTATGGGTGATGCCTCCCCTTCGGAGCACAGCGCTTATATTATCTTCCCAATTAGTTTTGCCCGGGCTCTTCAATCCTGCAGACTAGCTGGGGCTGGAGATTATTCTGGGAGGCAAAGGGAATAAATTGGAAAACAGATAAAGAAGGGACTATCAAGTTAAAAAAATGCAGAGATTAAGAGAGACAAGGTTACTGAGACAAAAGGATGGCAGGGGAAGGATTGCAGTCCCAGAAGCAGATCCGGGGTAGTTCCTGAACCCTTTTTACTAACAAAGCAACTCCCCAAAGTTTGTAGCTCTGTAGGATGCAAAAGCATCACCTTTAATGGGCAAGAATCATTTTCTCTGTAGGCTCCTGTTGCCATCTACTTAAATGCATGACCTGGGTGAGGGCAGAGCATGTAGCAGGAATAAGCAATTTAGGAGCAGGGTTATCACTTCCCAGAGGTTTGGTGTGTTCTCAGCTCCCAGGAATTCCCATCCCAGACAGTAGGTTTGTCATCAGACCCAAAATATGCTGCTTCACTGTGCATGGAGCAACTTGTCCAGCCTATTGCTGCAAAGAAAACAGTAAATTGGCGGGGAAAAAAATGAGGAAGGGTTTGAGTCAGTCCAGAGTTTAAATGGCAGATTGTCATGCTTTAATTTCCCACTTTATAACGTCACACAGTAGATATCTTGAGTTTTGCTGCAGTTATTGGGTCTTGATGATATAAGTTATGTTTATTCTGCTGGCTAGAAATATACTCTGACTACTACAAGGCTGAAATCTGTAGGTTTTGAACAAAACTGCCCACTTTTGTCCAGCTAAGTAAAAAAATTGTTGATTTTCAATATTGGACAAGGAAGAAACTGAGTGGTTACATCTAACTATACTTCACACATGTTTGGACCTTAGCACTGTTTATACATCTTACAATATCAAACTTCTGGCTTGCATTGGAACATCTGGATCTGTAGCATTTCATTTGGAAAAGTCTATTGGCACTACTAATGCCTGCCTTTCCTTCTCTCCAGTCTTCTCTATTTTGGGCAATTTGTCAAGTTGCATACACTGAGATAGAATTAATTCATCTTCCAAAACAAATGCTCCCCAAAAATCCAGTTCTTCCATTCCATGTTGTCTAACAGTGGAGTTTGCTCTCAAGTCCTGCATTTGTTGGTGCTAAATTCCCCAAATGGGACACGTGGCCAAAATGTGTAAAACTTCCTTGTGGTTTACATCTGAATTTCTTCATGATGGGTATCTTATAATTACACACTTGGGTTTTTGGCAGCGTGTGTTCTTGCCAAAACAGTATCTCCAGGGCAAAACCTATGACACAAATGTCATCCATCCTCTGAGCTTTTTACTCCTCATCTTGAGGAAAACCTCACAGGGCTGACATTTTATCATAGTGGGAGAGATTTCGTGGCATTTGACAGGATTTCAGCTCGAATGCAGACGAAGTTTGTTGATGTTCATCCTTTGAGTGCCATTGTGCACTGAAAGCGGCGCGGGATGTTGAGGTCAGAGTTCAGTTTGTGTCTGACTGCTGAGTGCTGTTTGTTATCTGAAGAAAACAATCACCAGCAGGATCTCTTGTACTACGGATCCATCATGTTAACACTTTTCCAGCAGCCTTATCTCTGCCTCCAGGAACCCGTGTTTATGATGTTCTTGCATTATCCCAAAGCAACGGTGGTGAAAGGTGAGAGAGTCCTTGATGAGGCTGAGCACACAGAGGGGCCCCCGCTGCACTGATAGGCAGGATGCTACACGGTTTGCTAAGTAGGTTTGTGTCACCAGGCAATTATTCATTTAAAGCTGGCTGAAAACAATAACTTAAGTATGTCAGGAGGTTCCTTTTTTAACAGCTTTGCTAGGGATAGCTTCACTCAGCCAGAGGCTATTGCAAAGCAGTTTTCAGGGGCATCATTATCCTGCCTTTCCCACCCTTCACCAGTCTCTAAGGAGAATCTCATGTTGGCAGAACCTCACCTGCAGAAAGTCCAGGGTAGTAGGTTTTCTAGAGTCTCACATATCATGTAAATCCCCAGAACTAAACTTTTGTCATCACAGTAATGCCATAAGAGCTGAGAATACCCTTTTCTGTTGTCACGCTAGGAAGGAGGCTGTAATCATGCACAGAAAGGGTATTTCCTCATACTCGGTATTGGGGAAATAAATCTCTGAAATACCAGGACTTTAATGGGCAGAACTGGAGCAAAAGTGATTGTTTGCTGTAATTGGAAGAAAGATTCTGTCTCTCTCCATCCACCAGTATTGAGATAGGCCAATAGCAAGGGTGTTTTCCACTCAAAAATTTAAAATGTTGTTTTCTATGTTCTTTTTTCTTTGCACCTGTTGTTGTCTCATCTATCTATCTATCTATCTATCTATCTATCTATCTATCTATCTATCTATCTCCTGCATTCATCAATCTTTACCACATCAATACCACATAGTACAAGTTTTCTCATTACAACACACCTGAAATAGGAAAGGGATTATTAGCCCCCTTTGTGTAGAGAAGAGACAGCAGCATGGATAGAAAAAGTGGTTTTTCACAAAGGACTGCTGAAGTTTGCAGCCACAAAAGGGTTTGGACCTCAATATGAAGGGACTGGATCACTGAATTATTTTTCTCTCTATCATTTATTTCTTGCAGTATTATAATTTCACTGAATAGCAAATATAATCTACCAGCAAAAAATATATTGAATGCTTCTGGATTTTAGGGGGATTTCAACTCGGAATAGTTCTATCAAAGTCCTGCTTAAAAGCATAAGAAAGGACTCTTCTATATTTTAAATTTTGTTAAGAGGATGCATAACCATGAGACGATAGAAATGTTATTAGAAGTGCAACATTGAAAGCTTGGGAGTATTTGGAACAGGTACTTTGGTTCCAGTCTCTCTGTCCTTTCTAATTTAGAATTTTATCAGCCTTATGTTATAACCACGTGTAACTTCAGTTCCTCTTGTGAGAAGGGCTGCTTCGACCCCTCCTCTGAAATTTTGTCAGCACCTCACCCAAAATGCCCCTGGAAACCATTCAGGTAGGTAGCACTGTGAGTGTTACTGTCACACCTCCATCACTTCACAGGAGGTACAATTTGGGAGACAGAAATCACGGACATTTCCAGATTCATTCCATGGCAGGAGGTTCACAGTTGTCATACTGATTTTGGTAGATATGGAACCCACTCCAGAATAGATGAAGGTAGCCTGCAGTTCTGTCAGGAGCTAACCACACACATATGGGACCATGTGAGACAGGCCCCTTTCGATTAAGTGGAGTTTATTGGCTTCTTTTATTTGAAATCCCGTGGAGACTTCTAAAATGCAAATTTTCTCCCAACAACAGAATTTATTCTCTACAACTATAAGCTAATATTTTTTAAAATAAAAAATCAAAATATCAATGTTAAACTGAAGACAGCAAGCCCGGGGTTGGGGTTTGATAACACCAAGAGACTCATGTAAGTTGGCAATGCTGAAAGTGATGGCCATGAGCTGAAACACACTTTGTTTCAACTTCTCGAAGGAAAGGTCTGTGTCTTATCTCTGGAAACTCTCTGGGGATCTCATTTTTCTTTTGCTTTTGAACCCCCTATCACTGGCTGAAGAGGAAATTGCTTTTTCAGATCCCATAAATAAATTCTGCTCATGAAATCATGCGCTGCAAAGAAACAGAAGACAATTCTCCTCCCAAAGGTCAAGAATGAACCCCTTGCATAACACCCCCAGACCTCCACAGCCCAGAAAATGGGTCTCTTAGACCTGGAAAATGTTCCCTCCCATATTCTGTGGCCCTGCAATGGGAAGGTGAACCTTAATAGTAGAACCAAGACATGCATGACTTACAACCCTTTGCTCCTGCCTCTCAAACTCTCAAGTCCTCATGATTAATTAATCACCACGTGCAGATTCCCACACAGTACAGTAAGAAAGCCTGAAGCATCCCAGACATTTATTTTGGAGCCTGGAGAGTAAACAGAGTTATTATCATAAGGTTTTGAGGTGAATTTGAGATTCTAGCGAGGCTCCAGCGTTCAATTCTGGCTGCTGTTTTAGAAGAAGGAAGGGCATTGTGGAGATTGATAAGGTCAGCAAAATGATAGTAACTAATTCAAAAACAAGTTGTCAGTGACTGAAGTTGTAAAAGAGGGATTAACCTATAAGCAATTTAGGTGGAATGTGTTTTCCAGTACACAAAGGGTAACTGACATAGAGGATGAAGTAAATTGGCAAGGTCAGCATCAAATGAGCTAAGAAATCATGAAGAAATGGGATAACACTCCTAAAAAACACAAAGCAAAACAATGCCTGGTGTTGGAGGAAAGATGCCATAACAACAACAATTTACATCCCTTTCCAGAGCTGACAAACACAGGATAAAAGCAAAAGCGAAAGGTACAGAGTGCCCTTGATCTTCTGGGAGATACAAAATACAGATCCAGATTGCAAAGCCCAGTAACCAAGCATTTGAGAATTGAAATACAATTTCTAGGCAGAGCAGGTGCTGGGAGATTTGAGGGGTCTTTTTATTATACTATATCACAGCACAACAAAAAATCTTCACTCTTTTTTATTATGGCAGTTTCAGCCAGCAGGTGAGAGAAAAGGTGTGTGGAGAGGAAGAAAAAGGATGAGAAGAAGCCATTTCTGTATTACTGTTGAGAAAAAGACCTTGGTATGAGCCATAAACCTCATTTCACCAACCCCTTTATATCTCAGATACCACCATAAAGAAGGCTCTGTCACTCTCTTTGGTAGTGATTAGAATTTGTTATTGAATATATTATTAATTAAGAAAGTAATCCAAGGGGAAAGAATGGGATTGCTGGAATTGAAATTCCCAAAGAGCATAACCACTGGAGAAATCCAAAGGGAACTCTGCCTTTTATTTACAATAAGAAGTACCCAGCTTGGAAGGACATTTAAGAATAGTCAGTTCTCATAATAGATGGTTATGGTGTTCTCCACATAGTTTAGTGACTAATTAATATTTATTATTTAAATTTAATGATATAAAACCCCAAATTTGAGCTCTGTTTCTCAGAAAATTTCATGTGTGTTTAAGTATATGCATGTGTATATATATTTATGTGCACACACCCAAGCAACAGACCAATCCAAGGATGAAAGCAATTTGGGGAGGTTAACTGCTAAAAAGAAAAAGACAAAGATTTAGGGAAGCAGAAAACACTCAAACTCTATCAAAAGATCCGAAATTCGTTTCGACATATTCATATTGATTTATCTAAACAAAGGAAGTGAGTTGGTCCTTGTGCTGCTCCAGCGCTGTGATGTGACAGAGAACTTTAATTGTTTCCAGAAAGAGTTGGGATTGGGAAAAAAAAGAATCTGAAAATCCAAGTTTGAAATAATCAGTTGTGTTACAGGGAGCAGCACATGTCACGGGAATCACAGGAAACTAAAGCAGTGACAACATTTTGAATACAAGAGCTACAAAGGATAACAACAAGAGCTACAAAGGACAACACCACTTTGGAAGAGCTTGCAAAGCAGAGCGGAGACAATGAGAAGAGCAGCATTAGCCCAGAGCAATTTTTAGGAGGATATTCTTCATGCTGTTTGATGCAAGAAAGCCAGACAACATTATTAATTTTGAAGCAATCAAAGGTAAATGGATGCAAGTTGGGGGTTTATTGCTGTGAGAAAATTCCTATTAAAGGCATAACCCCCAAGCCTAAGCAGGAAGCTGGAAAAGGCAGTATTTGTAAAAAAACACCCCAGAGAAGAATATTCACTTTTTGATAAGCCCAACCCCAAGGCTCTACTCTCCTAGAAGGTTTCTGATGGCTGTGAGCAAACAAGTTTTGGGAAAGGTGGCTGCTGTACTTATGGCACAGGTAGCAAAACTAATTAAACTGCTCCCAAGTGACACCAGGAAAGAAGAGACCCTGCAGAGGGGATGGATGAGTTTGCAGCCAGGGGGCAAACAGCACAAGTTTCTTCAATTCTTGCTTTGGGGTGATACCATTTCCTCAAACTGCCATGTGGATTCTGGTTAGTGCATGAGGCATTTGGCTGGAAAATACAACAAAATTTCCACGGCATGTTGTGGTTTACAGAAGGACTGTTATGCTCTGCAGGAGTGGAAGTGGTAGAATGTGACCATCTGCATTAAAACCCAACAGT
This sequence comes from Campylorhamphus procurvoides, assembly GCA_013396655.1. NCBI lineage: Eukaryota > Metazoa > Chordata > Aves > Passeriformes > Dendrocolaptidae > Campylorhamphus > Campylorhamphus procurvoides. The sequence continues at coordinate 310,472 of WBMV01008444.1, forward strand.
CCTGGGTTAGTGTTAATCCAATAAAACATATATCCATATATTGGAAATGTAATTTGGGAGACACATGTTAAGAAAAGGCAAGGTAAGAATGATGCCGTTCCGAGTATTCCTGTCCCTAGAGACAAGTAGCATATATATAATATATATATAATGTGGATTTTTGTGTTGCAGAGGGAACAGCCCAGAGAAGCAGCATGTGGTATAAGATGGCCATGGCAAATCTCAGGGCAAGAAAAATCAAGGTACTTCACTAAAACAAATAACTTAATACCAATATTGTGACAATGCCTACAAAACTAAGTTATCTCTGAATGTGCTCGGAGCTTTAGTGACTAATTGAATATAACCCATTAATCTACTAACTTAGTCTCTGAAATAGGTTTATCAAGGCACAAAAGTAGCAAGGTTGCTCAGAGAGTTACACCTGAATACAAAACACATTAAAGCTGCTTGGGAACAAAGAGAAGGCAAGTGACTTTTGCAGTGTCACAGGTCAGGCCAGGCCCAGCAGCAGGCATAGCATCCTGCTCTTTGAGCCTTTCCCCTCATTCTCTGCCTACCAGGCTATATCACCTCAAAGGCACAGCTTTCTACATCTTCCTTTCAGACATGTCCTTGAGCACCTTTCTGCTTCACTTCAGCTGAAACTCGTGGCTTTCAGTCCTTAAGTAACTCTAAGTCCTTACTTAGAAAGGACACAAATATAGTTCTGCCAATGACATAGTGTGCTCCACATTAAGTATGTGCTACCACTCTGTGCTCAGCAAGTCTTACTACTGCACAAAAAGAGATGTTGTCAGGGTTGCTGCATGTTTTTTTAATTATTTCTGGAGTAGTCAAGACAAGAAGAGAGAAAAACGTAAGAAGAGACTAAAGAGCAGCTCAATTAAAAAAACCAACTCTGCATTATCTCTAATCAAAACAGACATTCTGTAGTTAAAAAAAAAATTGAATCAAAAGATCTTGAGCAAATTAACTCTGCTGGATTCTTCCAACACTGTGCTAGTTCAGCATGTGGCCCTCACAGTAAGATATGACAGAGATGGAACAACTGGAGGCACAGAAAGCCACGACTGGAGGTGCTTGGCCAGATGTGAAGGGGACACAGGACAGGGTTTCCAAGAGTGCCAAGGAAAGGTGGACATAGCAGGTCTGACTCAAGATGCTGGTTTGGAACCCACGGGCTTAGGGAAGCGTCCCTGGGATGAGGATGCCTTGGCAAAGTTGAACCCTGTACAAAGAATTCCTTCCTGAAGAGGATCTGGTAAACTTTGGGCTGCTTCAGCCTGCTCAGAAAAGGGCAAGTCGAGATCCTCGGGTGGGTGGAGTGACACTAATTGAAAGCAGCTAAGGATGTGATGGAAAGGAGAGAAGCTGTCAAGACAAAGGAAAGGATTCAGGCGTCCATGGAAAGCAGAAATTAATAGCTAATTGTAATAGACAAATGCCCAGGTCACTTCACTCACTGGTCTGCAATAACTGCCCCAAGAGTTTCCTAAATTAAAGCCAATATGAGATAATCTATTTCTAATTGAAACCAGAAAGAAGCCCTGGTACTGCACTTAACACACCGAGCCAGGAGGGGACATTTTTGGTCTCTTAGCTCTGCCACGGATTTTTTTTTTGTGTGACCTTGGACGAGTCACAATCTCCCAGTTCCTTATCTCTGAATTGGGGATTGTATTCCACTGCTTCAGAGAGGTGCCGAGAGATAAACATTTGTTCAGATAATGTAGGGATAACATCTCAGATAGAAAAATAAATGAGAGCTATTATCTTCAGGGCAAGCACAGAAGCCTTGCATGCATTTGCAGTGCATTTACTGCAGCCCAGGCTCAGTGCACAGCAGGCTCCTCACATACTGGGGTGATACAGGGAATTAATTAATTAATGGGAGAAATAACCACTTCAGGACAAGCAAGTAGATAATACAGGAATAGGACAGGAATGTCAGGTGAAGATGGAGCCCTTCACACTGCAGAGAAACTCGTCACAAAATGCAATTTTAAACAGTGGTCGTTGAATCCAAATGTAAAGCTAAGGTTATTACAAATGCAACATTGAAAATTATTACCTACTGAGAGAACTTTATTGGCCTGCTAAAAATACCTCAATAACCTGTTCTTATAATATAGTCACATGCAGAACAGCTTAATATATCCCTATAAGTGATATATTTAATTTCTCTGTAATGCCAATCACACACTAATATTGTTGACTTAATTCTGAACATTAATAAGACATGGAATCTGGCTAAAAATATTTAAAGATTAAATCTTGATTTCCAAGGAGTCCTATAAATCACAGTATTCAACCTTTTCAAAAGTGATTACTGTCTATTCTAGTCTAAACATTGTTTTAATCTTTAAAATACTAACATTAGTGTTTCTACAACCTCATAAATCAAGTCAGTCAAACCCAGAATGAGGCAGAGAGCAGATATTTTCTCTGATGACTGAACCTGTCATGACAAATACTAATGTCTCTTCAGCAAACATTGCTATAAATGGGGAGGAAAATAAAAGGCAAATCAATTCTGTGCATTTAGCTGAAGGCTTCAGAAAAAGGGCTGAGACCAGAAAAAAACCAAAAATCCAAAATACCTCTCCAGCTTTTTTGAAAATACCACATAAAGAAATAATACAAATAGCAGGCATGTTGGTTCCATATAACATAACTCCTGTAGTTTGCATGACTTAATAAAAATACCTTCTTACTAAAATAGCAAAAATCTTGTTTCTTGCAGGTTTCTCCTTCTGTATTCCCTGCCACCTCCATGCCACTTCTTAAGGCGTGATCTAAGTGCTATTAAAAATAAAATGTTTTTTGCTTTTCCTTGGGAATCTTATCCAGAAGATTTCTTTGGGGGGAGTTTCAAAAAATCAGGAAAATATGCCTATTGTGGTGTTTCAATGACAAAAAAAATTGCGAAGAAAAAGAAAACAAACAAAAGTTTTGGGGTTATTTTTGCTTAAAAAAAAGCCCTTTTAATTTTTTCTCTGTGGAAAATCTGAACTGCTCCTTTTATTGGCCTTTACAGAAACAAAATTGTGAAGCAACTTTTCATCTCTTTTTATATGGTTATTTTGGGAGACAACCTTCTAGTCTGAAGAATTCTCTTCTTTTACTTACAGTCAACCAGTGATGGACTTTTAAGAGAGAAAAAAAAGGAGACTTTGCAACACTTTCACAGAATATATATTTGCTTTATGCCATTTCAGAGGAATTTGATTTAAATTTAACTAAACACCACGTTCAGAGCAGTTCCTGGGCTGGAGGGGGGTTTAGGTCACTGTCTCTGCTGTCCCAGGCTGCAGGAATAAAGGGGATGTCTTAAAATCACCCCCTGTGAGAACTGGGACAGAATTAGATACTTCTCAGTCTGTGAGTTAAAAATCATGTGAAAATAAGATTCTCCAGCAGCATCTCCTTCTGCCTTTGACTAGGACTGCCCCTTCCCCTGTCACAGAACTCACAGTTCCACCAATCTCCCAAATTCCTCTATTCAGAAAGACACACAGGGGAAAAAGGAGAATTGAAAAAAAAAGGAATAAAAAAAGCTATGCAGATTTTAATCTTTCTGTAAAAGCATCACAAGTTCCCCAGTGTTAAATAAGCAGAAATTTTAGTTTAGAGCAGTTGCATGTTTTTTAGCATTTATATTTTTACCAAGAGAACAACGCTCAGCTTTCAGATTTAAAGAGCTTCAACTTTCAAGACACTAAGACTTTCATTTTAAGATGTTTCTAATTTTAAGATGTTCAGAATTTAATTTTAAGGTGCTGGGGGAGGGAAAAGCAAAGGAGGACACATGGCCAGGGTCTGAGCAGCCACAGAGAGATGAATTTGCACCGAAGCCACGATATTTGTTCAGCCATGAACCAGCTCCAGCCCCGAGAGCAAGGGGAAGAGCTGCACAAAGAAATTAGTCCCTCATTCTGTATCTTGCTTTAGAAAGAACCCACCAACATGCCTGAGTGACCTTCCTCATTTGGTGCATTAACTCCTTTAAGCCATCAGCTATTGCTGTCCCCTGACCTGCCCTGACTACTCTATTAAGTCCAAGGCAATCTCCTGGTAAGACAGGGTGTAGCTGCTGAACTGTCACCTCCAGCACTTTCCCACATGAATGAAAACGTCCCTAGGAAACTCTGCTCCTTTTATATCCATATCCAGTCATCACCTATTCACGCTCTGTCAAAATTCCTTTTTGCATTTGCAAATTTTTATTGTGAACTCCGGGGTTGGTGTAGGGATCTCTAGGGTGTCATTTGTGCTCCACAGTGCATTGTGGAGCTTTTCTTCATTATGGGTTTTTTTTTTAAAGATCAAATCCCTGGAGAGTAAGGTCACAAGACCCACTAACTATTGTGTTTAGTAACACAAAGACAACGCTCTGTTCTTATAAAATTCAGCAAAGCTTTAGTTGAGGAGATTTACATACTGAAATCCCTGGGCAATAGAATTCATCAGCCCCTGGAATTATTGGGAATGAGCAAGGGCATGCATTTATCAGGGGGTGCTCCATCCTTTTTTGGCTCTATAACAGTTTAATTCTCCCTGTTCCAGAGTGCACCACTTGTGTGTGGTTTAAACAGAAATAAAACAGAAAGGAGAGACACTCATTCATGCCAGGGAAGGCTGGAAGTGGCTTTTGTGTTCCCTAAATCCTGCTGTTTGATACGTTCAGCACTATTCTTGTCGATGAAGATATTAATATTTTGTGCTATTTGAAGGGTAAAAAGCCAGGCTTGGATCACTAAAGCTTTTAAGCAACAAATTAAGTTTTGTTTAATATTGCCCATTTTAGAAAATACTTCAGTGTAAAAATCTTCTAAGATTGGTGGTGGAACTTACATGATTTCTAAACAGATATTGAAAGATTTTAGCACTGAACATCCTTAGAAATACCTGTCCCATAGTCCCACAGTGACAACTGAAACAGCTTTTCTAGAGATGAACTAATTACACAAATACAGTGCTTTTTTCAGAATTTTTAACTAATTTCACTCCTACTTTCAGTAACTATGAAGCAGGAATTTTTTAAAAGGAAACTGGCAGCATAGATGAATTCACATACCCTAATTCTGCAATTAAACGAAGACAGAAGGAAAAGTTTTATAACTAATGAAGGATTTTATTGTTTTCATTGAGATTATCATCATTGTGAAAAATACAGTTTTAGATTTTATTTCTCATAGCTGTTGTTAGCTTATTGTGTTAATTTCTTGGGAAAAATGGTGTAAATACTAATGGGATTATGGACAATAGATTATGAATTAGAAATTGCTCTGTCTTTACTCAAAAGTGACTATTAAAATGTTGTCTGCTGTCATGTTTTTTTCTCAGACATTTAGAAGGTTAATTATCTTATTTACTCAAGGTTTATACCAACAAAATGCTACACAAGTAACTGAAAAAGAGGCTCAAGTCCTGCACAGTTCAACAGTCAGTCAAATTAAAATAGAAATATACCCCCCCAAAAAAAAGAATTAAAAGTCATGATTCAGTTACCACACACAAAGGCCCACCCAGAAATTTGGACCCCCACTGCCAAAAAGCTCTGCACACACACAGCCTAAGGAACTGCCTTTATCTTGATATAAATTACCTGATTACCTACGTGATATTTGCTCTGACCAAGGTAGCATTGTCATCACAGAGACACAAAACACAACTGTGGGAAGGGAGACAGATATTCTAATTTAATGCAGTTTAAAAAGGAGCATCAGCCAAGACCCACAGGGTACCTTTCAACCTTCATCCAGGTCTTAAAAGGAGCCAGAGGTAGCTGGAAGTGTAAGGGAATGCCAGTTCTGCCTACATATTTTGGTTGGCAAGGGACTATATTTCCATTTCCCTGAAGCCCCTGTGGGTCCCTCTGAACTACTGGATTTTGGATTGCAGCACAGAAAGGGAGATGGAATACTTGAGTACCAAGTAATGCTCCAAATCTTATCCTCTTTGCACTCATTTGCTTCGTGGGGTTCCCCTAGGAGAGCCAACATGTGCTTAAGTGAAACCACATGGTGGGGTTTTTTTCTACTGTATCTTGTAAAATTCAGTAACATGGCATACAGGAATTAGTTAAAAATGACTTGTGGTTTCATCATTTTCCAAGCTCCATGACGTTTTCCTGCTTTGATTTTCGGAGACCATATGCAGCACTGGAGAATAAACCCAGTTGCTCTGTGTTTAACCCTTTCCCCTACAGACCAGCACACACCTTTTCTCTATAAATAGTTTCCCCCATTAATGACAATCTATTTAAGACATTAACATAAAGAAAATATGCCAGTTTGTGGACACCCTGTCCCACTGTTTTAATACTGGAAGCAATGACTGATGATATACCTCCTTATGCAACACCAATCAGCTTTCCTGAGACTACCAGCCTGTTTTATTATGTGAAACAAAGCTGAGAAGGAGCCTGTTCAAAAAAAGCAGAAGCAAAAAAAGAAGAAGGACTATCCTGTTCCTACATTAGGCACTCAAGGCCACCCTAGGTCATGTTCCACCACAATGTATTACCAAAGAAGTGCAAATAGAAGTGGAGCACCAGCTCTGCTTTTAAGGTGTGACAAAGATATGCAAGAAGGGACAAATTTTGGACAGACTGAACTCGTGGTCATCCAGATGTTCAGACTGTTGGCTTAGTTTTCCCATCACTGGCAATGAGAGCTGCAATATGTGGCTGGCAATCACATTTCAGTGGAGCTCAGGGGAAGTGGCAACATGTAATGCTACCACTGGAAGATTCAGCATACTCAATGTTTAAAATACCTCTTTTTTATGGCAGAGGATCAACACAAAGCTCCCCCAGCATCTCTCTTCATGAACCTTTATTTGCTCAGGGAAATAGGCTCACTGGTGTCTGTGTGCCAGCATTAATGATGCTCTTATGACAGGGAAGGTTCACAAATGAATAGGTGGTTAAGGCAGCAATAAATAGGGAAAGAACAAAGGAAGAGATAAACAGAGACCACAGACAACTGCTTTGGTTTGGTTTGCTTTGGTTTAGTTTAGTTTGGTTTGGTTTGGTTGGGAGGGCTGGGCTCCAAGAATTCTTTGACAAAGCAGATATTGAATGGAGCACAGATTTGCACTGCAGAATTTGTAATGACATTTCTAGAGCTTAAAATGCAACTGGTAATTATACAGAGGGGAGTTCTGACGGGAGTGGTTTGGAGATACCAAATGTACAAGTAACACTTTTCCTGTTCACTGCAGGAGAAAGGCAATATTTCTGTGCATCTCAAACAAATAAAATATAAAGATGAGTAATTATAAGGGTTTTTTTTCCCTCCTGCCTTGACAAAAGTGTTTGTTTTAAAGTGAAATTTCAAGAGTCGGGATCTTTGTTTACAGAAATGTGGGGATGAAAACAGGAGGGAGAGTTCCACCATCTCAGTCAGAAAACCAGCGAGACACAAATTCCTTTTCACTCTTCTTGTGCAACCTCTCTTTAATTCAGTGGCTTTCAAGTTTTAAAACTTGCAGATCCCTAACAATTTTTCAGTGAAAGAAATCACTCCTGTGTAGTGAGCCCATTAAAATACGGTTCTTTTTTCATGTTATTTGCTGCTAGGATAAATCCACACATCCCAAAAGCTGAATATCTGATTTAGGAGATACTGGGGAGGGGTGTGGATTATTTTAGTCCAAAATGCCCAAGCTAATATTAACTATCCCAGGCACTTGCAACAAAAACTTCTGAGCATTTACTGGTATTAAAATCGTGGGGAGGGGGAAGGGAATGAGTCTCTAACAACCCTGGCTACAGTCAGCTATGTGTAATAAAGTCTTTAATTAAGTAGTGCAAGTGAACTCTTTTGGGATGGGAGGGTGGGGAGAGTGGGATTCCAGCCCCCAGCACTAAATCAACACACCCCATTCCAGGCACATATGGTGCAAGTGGAATTCAGTAGAAGTTTTAGACATCTGAGGCCAAACCCCCCCCACTGCTATAAAGTTATCCCTTTAAAGGATAGCAGGAGAGGTCATGGTGGCTTATGCCAAATATAAAAATGAGAACTCGAGACAGGAAACGGCGTTCAGATGTTACAGAGCTTTAAAACCTGTTTTATGTCTGCTTTGGGCCTTCCATTTGTCCAGGCATTGCACACAGAACCTGCTCTCACCACATCACATACACAGTATAGCCTCATTTTTTAACAAGCATGAAAACAACAGCGCAGCAGTGGAGGAAAAGCTGTTTGCCTTTGCTATGTGGTGCCTTGTAACAGATCATATTTGGGGAAATTAAATTAGTGGACATTAATATATTTATAGCTGCCCTACTCCCATTCTGTCAGGATATTTGCAAATCAATTAGAATTCTTATCTTCCACACGTAGTAGCAAAATATAAACCTCTCATTTCAAGAAGATTATGAGTGAGACTTAGGACACAGTTTCCAGCTGTGCATCACAGAAATTCTATTGAGCTTTGTGCAATGAACAGTGGCTACCAGGGCATGAGGAAAAACACCCAGAACATTTACTTTACCATAATGGTCTTAGAGGCTAAGTTTAAAAAGGGATTCTACACTTAAAAAAACCCCAAAAACCCAAGACAGAACACCTTGCATGTTCATGTCTCTGCAAATGTTCTACTACTAAATCAATTGCTGCCAGTATTTTGTTGGCAAAATGCAAGGAAATTAAAAATTTGCAAAGATTATATAGCAGTAAAAAGGTGAAGAGTGAAGAACTGGAAAAGATTCTGCAAAATGTGTAGAATTAAGATGTTTGCACTTCTTTTGCCCTGACCATAACATGAATGGAAGGACAAGTAGCAATTTTCACTTCCATTTCCTGTTCCAGCTTTTAGTTGCTTATTTGGAAATCCATGTGGGCAAAAAGGGTATTTACTCATATTCACTGTGAGCTCTGAACCTGGGAAAAAAGACTGCTCCTCTGGTTAAACAAATAGGGTACAAGAAGGAAAATACCAGGCTTATTTTCAGCTAAATATCTTTGAATGTATTTCTCCTGTCCTAAGGGCAGTGGTGGTAGGAGGAGAACTGATGTCACTTTCCAACTTGCAGGAGCAAGATTTGACATTCAAGCACACCTTCTTCACTGAAAAAACATGAGAAAATAATATAACTGTGGATTTATTTTATTAATTATCTTCTAAAATACTCTCGTGCTAGAGAGGTTAAGTTTCTCACACTTGCTGTACCATTTTTGACTTATGAATAAATGCATAAAGATTATTTTTTTTATTAGCAAATTCCTTAGCTTTTAGAACAAGTGGTATTAAAATCACTCCTATGCACCTGGGAAAACTGAGGAAATTATTATAATGCAATCATTACATCTGGTATCGAGGCTACAATACATTTGCTGTAAAATGAGAGATTACTACTTATGGACTTTGCACACCAGAAACTGCTGCTTACTTAATATCTGCAGGCATCTTAACCATGACAGACAAACTATATTTCTCCTAGTCCCCAGCACTTCCACTCTGCATTAGTCTATTCTAAAATATCTACTCTATAATAAAGGTACACAAATGAAAATGAAATTTGATGAATATGTGCTGTTAGTGTAGGGTATCTTTTCTCACCAGTTGTCATTAGGGTAACACAGTCCAGTCTTTCCCTGTTTCTCCAGAGTGGTCACTGAGGGATGAAAAGGATCCCTGGATTAATTAAAAGCTGTCCCAAAGGTGAGATGGGAGGATGGAGAGTGGGTGTGGGTAAAATCTCATGGGCTTTCTGGGGGGATGTAAGCAGCAGCTCTTGCAGAGGCAAACTGACCAAGGAAGCAAAGGTGCAACAAATCACCTGGTTAATAAAGTTTGTATTTTAAGTTGAAAAAAGTCAGTGGATTTTGCACTCCTTCCCGTTTTTCTGCCCTCTTGTTTAAAAAAGAAATCACCAAATTTGCGTGCCAAATTTGCAGGTAGCAAAGAGGCATCTAATAAGTAAATTAAAAGTCAAATAAATATACAGTAGTCATAGTGCCCAGCAACCTGAAACAGTTCTCTTTCTAATATTAATATGAAGAACACCTTGAATATGGGTAAATTTTATTACTCAGATTAATTCCTGTATCTAATCAAAGCTACTTTAGTTCTCATGACTTCTGCTTTGGAAACATAGTGCTCTCCAATGTCAAGAACACCAAGGTGAGTTGGAGAAGTTCTGGCTCTTGGTGTTGTTTAGTTACTATTTTAAAAATTAATTATTTTTGGATGCCTACTACAAGTGGAAAAGCAAGTCAACTTTTCAAAGGCTCAATAAACACCACATAATAAAGCTGGACAAAACAGAAGAAAATAGCCACTAACATACACCCTGCTGTCTCAGTAAACAGCAAAAAAAGCCCCCCAAATAATTCTGATTTGGTTTGCAGTAACAGAGAGCTCTGTCAGAACATCTTGCTTCAACAGTGCCCAGAAACTTGCAGCAACACAAATAAATTCTGGGTATAGCTCTAGTTCAAGGTACTGTCTTTTTAACATTTATTTTTGTAATGTCTTGAAGTCATTGCTTTTAATTAAGCAATTTTTGACTTCCTCTTCTTCACTATGTGCTTTCCTTTACATTGTCCTCTGCAGGGCACAAGGAGGATGTAAGGGAAGGTGACATTCTCAAACGTGGCATAAATTTAAATGTACACTTTAAAACCACATTCGAGTATTTCCTTAAATGCCTCAAAGTCCATGCTGTTTGTTTCATTTCTCTTACAAAGCAGGGAAAAAAATTAGAAAATAAAAAAAATTAATTCCTGCTTTTTTCTGACAGCCAGAGGGATTCCAGCATTCCCCAGTGTCTGAGCCTCCATTTACCCCAGGTTCAGCAGGGTAAAAGCATAACCTTATTCAATCCCCCATATAGCCTGCTGGAGATTTGTGGGTTTCTTTAAGGAGAGGATAATGCAGGCAGATAAGTTACATGTGTCCAGTGCCATAGAGCAAGTTGCTGCTGATTAGTGATCTTCTGTAATGGTAATGCAGCACAGTCTTTAGGGGATTGCAACTGAGCTCTTTTGAAGATATACACTGTGCCCCTTCATTGACCCAGTCTCTAAGGCTGCAAGTACATGAGCAGTGGAGGAGGAGGAACTTTGAAGGCACTTGGAAAGCAATTTCAAGAGTTTAGGTTATATTAAGGCAATTTCCAGGTAGAGTTGTTTGGTTGATTTGTATGCATTGTTGTATCAATGCTGCAACAGTTAATAGAGATAAGGACAGGCTGAAATCCTAAATATCTGTGCTGTTTGCACCGGGATAATCCTAATCAATTAGAATTAATGAATTCTATTAACCCTAATTAATGAATTCTAATTGATTTGTAAATAACCTAAATATCCTATAAATCAGCATTCGAATGAACACCGACTGCCTGTTCAGTTGCATCAGTTGAAAGAACCCTGCCCAGGAAACCAGAGAAATCTGTAAAATCAGACTGAGCTGTGCCATTCCTCCCAAAACTTGTGTGCACTGCCCTTCAGAGCTCCAGCAATGGGGACTCTGCTGACTTCCCAGCCATTAATTCCCATTGCTCACTTACACAGAGGGATTCCTCCATCAGAAACAGGGAAAAACAGTGGTCATGGATGCTTAGGGATTAGGAACACACTTCTGCTTGCACAGGACATCTGTGCTGAAGTTTGAGGGAAGCAGCACATTCTCAGTGCCACAACAAACACAAGCCAAGAAGAATGTTTTGCTCCTTGTCCTGTGCCCCTCACGGGGTCTCTGAGCTCCAACCAAACCACACTGAGTGAATTAAACAAGGAAAGAAAGACCATGCCATCTTCCTCCTCCAAGACCCCAACAGCCACAAGCAGTGGGAAAGAACCATCCTTAGGTTTCACCTGCAATATTCTCATAAATAAATGGTTACCAGTGCCTAATTTACTGTCTCCCCAATTTCTGGGTTTCTCCAAAACAGCTGCTGTTAACAAGGTATTGCTGCTTCAAGCTTCGTCATCACAACCTCTGCACAGCAGTTAGATGTCAATAAAACGTCCAGAAAAAGATGAAAAACACTGTGATAACATGAAATGCAATTGACTAAACCAGGTTAAAAAAGCAAAGTCTGCTAGCTCTTGATGAATTTTCCAATTATTAGCTGGTAAGCTGCTTGCATCCATTGAAAATGCCATCTGAAAATCTAATTTTCCACAGTCAGGTCCCGATACAGACATTTGCTTATGAATCACAGACCACCTATATTTTACAGAACACTTATTTTTTTCTCCTGACAGAGAAAGGACTCTGAAACATTCAAAAAAAGGAGATTTAAAGAAAAAAAAATTAAAATATTGGGTCCAAAAGGCTGTAGGGCTTACAGGGCACCAACTGTTTGTCTGTTGTGCTCATTCCTGACTAAAATCTTTTCAGCCAAGCTATCTAAACTCTGTACTCTCATCACATTTGGCTAGCTCAGGAATAGAGAAATTTCCTAAAGACAGCTTTTGCCAAATCTTTCTTAGCACAATCACAAATGGCACTTCCCATGTTTTTCCAAGTGATTTTGACGCAGAAGGAGGAAGGAATTGCACACATCACTCTGCTGTAACCCCAAATCTCTGCACCCCTGGAGGTGCTGCTGGTGGGGAGAGCTCTGTGTGTCCTGTTGTGGGTGAAAGCAGGGAAAGCCCAGCCCAGCTCTGCATGCAGGGCTGCAGTTTGGCAGCTCCAGCACTGAAGGATTGCGTGTTGGGCACTGCTGTGCAGCCAACCCACCTGTCAAGGCACGGGGAGAAGTTACTTAAAATAAAGAATGCCTGGTGTAAATCAAATATTGATGAAAGGAGGCCTTAATCACCTGCCTCCAGCTCCACAAGGCACTGCGAGGGTTGATTTCAGACTTATTTACTGAGCTCCTTTCACCTTTTCTCCCTCCATTAATTTGCTGGGGAAAGCTAAATGGATAGATAGGAGCCTGTTGTCTAAAGAGCAGATGTTATTGTAAGTACTGCTGATTCTGATAGACTTCCCCTTCACTTTGCTGCTTAAATGAGACCTTCCCACACAAACACACTCTATGCATAATGAACAGAGCAGTCATGGCACTATCTTTGTATTATTCAACACCAGGATTTATTTATTCAGTGTTCTACCAGCTGCATGGTTCAGACCAGCTGATTGGTCTTGACCTCCCTCTGGCTGTTCTTTATCTTGGGAGAGTTGACCATGGGTGCAGCTACAAGGACTTCACAACTTAAAGCTCCTTTAATCAGGTTTTATATTTATCTGCTTGCTCAGCTCTTATTGGGGCAGCTGGGGGAAAAGAGTTTGGGAGAGACTAGATATATTAAAACATAAGGGTGCATTTTCCAACTCAGTTTTAGAGATCTGGCTACTACCTAGACACGCTCTTTTGGCATCACCCACCAGTTTTTTGACTTTTGGGGTTCTTTTTTTCTGTCCTGGATTGATGAGTGTTCAAAGTCAAATAGAAAAGAGCGAATGGAATGAAAACAGTCATGTGGGGGGCTGTGAGAAATAACATTGCTGTGAAGCTGGGATAATAAACAGTGACCCACAACAATTGTTACGGAGCAGCTACAAAAGCACTGGGGAAAGGGGAAACATCATTCAGCTGCAAGAGGGTCTGTAAGTAGCTGGTCCTACAGCAGCTGAACATCCGCTCAGATGGCTGGAAAATCAGCAGGGCTTGAGGGAGCCCAGCCAGCCATGGGGTTTTGCTATTAAAAACCTTGATGTCCTCTCAGCATCAATGGCAGGAACACGTCTGAAGGTACAGAGCATCTGTTTGGTTCCCTTTCCCAAAGCTGGCTGCAGTCTCAGCACAGAGAACATTTAACATGTTTCCCCCATGCACTTCCTGCCTCGTACAGGATGCTGTCTCCCACAGCAATAAAGGAAATGATAGCCTCCCATATACATTCAAGTAATAATAATAAAAAAAAGAACTACGTAATAATAACCAGAGCCATATGAAATATGCACTTCATGAACCAAAATTAAACTGGAAAAATGGCTAAGCATGCAAGGTCAGGGCTCATAAACTGAACATAATCTCCTGTGCTTTACGCCTCCCTCCCCACAAGCAAATTAAATTTTAATGATTTTTGGAAGCCTTGACTGCTAAATACCGTTCCCAACCTTCTGTATGAATGACAGCCTAACCCTAAGGCCAGTGGAAGTGGCCAAGACCATGTGCTTTTACATGCAAGGTGTTGGATAATTCCCCAATGGATAGAACATCCGGCTCAACAGTCCTGATGGGATGATGCAAACAACTAAGATTGAAAGCTCTGGCCAGGAGATCAAAACCACTGAGAGAGGACCTCATCAGTATCTATAAGTGTCTGAAAGGAAGGTATCAAGAGGATGGAACCAGGCTCTTCTCTGTGGTGTAAAACAATAAATCAAGAGCCAACAGGCAGAAACTGATGCACACAAAGTTCCACCTGGATATGAGGAAAACCTTCCTTACTCTGCTGCCCAGGAAGAGATAAGGTTGAGGGTTCTCCATCACTGGAGATACTCAAGAACCATCAGGATGCAAAGCTGTGCCATGTGCTCTGAAATGGCCCTGCTTGAGCTGGGAGGTTGGACCAGATGACCCAGTGTGGTCCCTTCCAGCCTCACCCATTCTGAGATCTCCACTTCTGCAGTGCTGACAACGCAGTGACAATTCTCTGCTGGAGCAGAAGACAAGAGGGTTGTGTTCATTTCACATAAAATGAAACATCCATGTTAACTGTAAGATGTTGGGAGATAAGGCTTGAAGTATTTAGCAAAGGTAATTTATTAATAATGTCAATAACTGCAAATCTTTCCTTTGGAACATAGCTGTGTTTTGTTTTCTTTGTTTTTTTTATTACTCTAGTGAAGTATTGAACTGAGTATGGCATATTCTGATCTCTCTTCAATATCCACCACTTAAGATGATAGAAGAAACTGAAGACAATAATTTCTAAGATACTTCTTCAGCTTCAGATGAAGCTATTCAGCCTTTGTACAGCCATCAGGCAATTACAGGTATCAAGGTGGGAAAGCAGCCCAAAATTAATGTGGAGCCCAGCAAGGAAATGTTCAGGAGCCTGGTGTGGTGTGGCAAGGATAAAGAAAAGGCACTTGGCCTGAAATACAATCTGGGCTGGGACACTCGATGACCTCAAGGCAGCTGTAGGTGACTCCTTACATCTCCCAAATATTTCACCCGTGTTCATCCTAACTGCTAAATAAATAATCAAAACTTGCAGCTGATTTTAAAAGGGTTTTTTATGACTCATTCAGTTTCTTGAACTAGTTATTTGGTTTATGTGTCTGTTTAAAGCCTGACTGTTTTCAAATAAATGCAAAATGCAAGCTAGTAGTAGTTTGCACTAATGATTTTAAACTGTTTATGTTCAGAGAATACACATTTTAAACTGGGTGAGCTAAAACTTTCTGCTCTGACTCAGATATACTAAATAAATTTACATCAGAAAGGGATGGGGTTTTTTGGATGCTTTTTAAGCATACAAAATCGCAGTAACCACATTAAAGAACAAAACATCCAAGTACAAACAATTTTCATGATAAATAAATATTATTTCTTCCCTCTACTTGCACATCACCATTCGTTGAAGAAATATACAAGGATGATTCGTTCTTGTTTTACAGGAGAAGAAACTGAAATCGAAAAGTCTGGACTAAAACTTGTTCCCAACTCATCCTGCTCCCATTGTTAGACACACTGAGAATGAGAATTAGTTTTTGTACCACGTTTTGTTTGGAGGTCTGGGAAAAGTGACTGGCAAGAACACAAGCGAGGCGGCGGAGGGTTCGAAATATAAAAAGCAAGCCTTTTCTGACGTGAGACTATGGTGATGACAATCGCAGAACAAGCCTCTCTTTACAAAAATCAGATCATCTCGAGGTCATTATCACACTTGCAAAACCCCTGAGCATCCCTGACTTCTCACAGCTTTTGTGCCTGCCCATCTGTCATTGCTTCCTTGTCTCCCCCCACGCCGGTGGAGCGCAGGGGATGGGAAGAGGCAGGGTAATTAATGGGGCTGCAATCTCGGGATGTGCCCCCTTTTGTGCAGTGGGGCTCTAATGGATTCTTTAGAGACACACAGGACAGGCAGGAGCATTCCTGAGCTGGCAGAAAGTGTGGTTCACTGCCCCAGCCCGGACTGTAAGCTCTGGGGGTTAGGGAAACATCCAGGAAAAAAGAAATAAAACAATAAGGGGGCTCATGCCACGAAGGGAAACTTATTTTGCTGAAGAACTGGTTATCATTTAACTTCCCAGCCTAAATGCAGACCAATGGCACATTCTAACAAACTCACAAATATATAAGGCGTTCCATTATAAACTCCAGAAACTGCTTTCTGGAAATTGCTGTACCTGCTATTTTCAGCTCCTTATGGAGGCAATGGAAATACTATACCTTTTTGAGGTTGTTCCTATCTGTTAGTTCCTCTTTTTCCAGGTTTTTTCCCATTTTTTCCCATTTTTTTCCCAGTAGTTACAGCCCCTGCTATGGTTACCACTGTAACAATAATTACAGCTGCAATATCCCACTCAGGGGCAGGATGATGATTTTGCTCTGCTCTCCTCACACCTTCCACAGACATTTCTTATGTTTTGAGACGTGACAATAACATGCTGTTTGCTACTGGAAGTCTCACATATTTGTTTTCTGCTGTCAGACAAAGACTTCAAGATGCATTCTTCAAGATGTGACAAGATTGCCTAAAAACACCGTGTAGGAGGAAACTGCCCAAATTCAATCCACATTTGCCAGTGTTTTTAGCTTGCCATTGATCCACATGACTCATATTCAATGCAATCATTAGATACTGAGACACAAATCCTGCATTAATCCTACAATTCTGGCAATTTCAGCTTCTGCTTCTACTCTGAGATGGACCTACAGGCTGTGACTTGCTTTCTCCTTTGGACTGCACAATTCTTTCTCACTTATAGCTTTGTAAAGGTACATTTATAGCTACGTGGGTTTGAACAGGGAGTTTTGCAGCACAATAGGTAGGTTTCCACTCTAGCAATGTATTGCAGGCCACAGAATCCCAAATTAAAATCTTACCCTAAAGGCAAAATGCTGGTTTTCTTGAGGTTGAGAATTGAGGTACAATTTTCCTGCATCCCTCGTTGTTACCTACATTTTTAATTCATTCAATTGTTATTTGGCTATTTTTTAAAAAGAAATTGTACACTTTTCCTGTTTCTACTGCGTGAAGGCAGCACAGTTGTGTTTCTATTATCCATTAAGCAGCACTCACCATGTTTGATTAGGGGACTCACCACACAGAGGAAACTATTCACAAGAATTCTATTTATTTCATCAGAATTTTAGAGAATTGAAATGAAGTCCTTTTATTTGACACTTGCATAAAGGACAGTCTCTCTTCAGACAGCCAAATGTCAGGTTCATATCTTACTAGTAGAGTTAGATCCCAAGTTCAACATTCTAAACTCCTCCAAGCACCATTTCTGTCTGTGTTTACTACGTTGAGAGCCTGATCTGAAGTAGTCATAGCCAACAAAAACAAAGTGTGTTTCAGTCCACAGCATGAGAAATTGTTTCAAATAAATAAAACGTATGAGATTAATTTTTAGGATGGTTTACACGCACCATAATAAATATAAATCTGTCTGTGATTTATGATGTATATGATTCTACAGTGAGCTACCAGCAATGCAACCACAGCAAATGCAAAACATCAGGATCTGAGTCCTAAAGGATTAGAAACTATTTACTGCAATTTTTCTATATAAGTCTCCCAAACAAATGTTGGAGGCCATTTTGATGTTGGCCACATAAAAAAGCTAGTGCTGAAACCCATTAATTCTTATGCAAATTACACTGATTGCATCTACACTGACACAATCCCCAATTGTTTTATTTATTTCTTCACTGATCTTTCCAGCTTCTTATATTTTTTTATCATTATTTCACAACCTTTCCTTTGGGTGTTTGGATGGGTTTTTTTATTTTGGGGTTTTTTTTGTGGGGAAGGGAAGCTGAGGACCATTGTCTTCAAATACCTTTCTCTTATAGTAAGGGCAGCTATAAAATAGTAGCACTGACTTTATTTTAAGAGTGAGAAGGGAACATAAAACACTAATACACCCAGAGATATTTACCTGAGTGGGATTTGACAGAGGGGAGATTTGGAAAGGGATGCAGTTTAACTTAGGCTTTAATAATGTTTCCAGCTGAGGCTCCACAAAGCAGGAAGATTGAATGTTTGTCCCTCTGGAGAATCACCCTGGCAGTGTTTTGCAATCAGTCACAGATAAAGCAAAAAGTGCCAACAAGCCCAGCTCCCACCTGGCCCCTGAGACAGTCCCCTGACACTGCCCCTTTTCTGTGCTCCCCCTATTAAATTAGACTTGTCCAGGCTGCTTCTATTACAGATCTCTACAGCAGGTTCCATCTTTCAGAGTAAGATTACTTATCCTGTGGCCTTTCTCTCTTTCACAGATGTCTAACCCCATATACACCTGTCGTATATCTAGTAGGACCTGATCTGCCTGCCACTGGCAATCTACAGGACAGCCAGGAAAAGCAGGGAACACCCTCTAAAAGCAGCCTATCCTGCTGCCTGGGGCCAGGGGAACATTTAATTTCTGGCTAAATGAACAGGTCAATGACTTTATTTTTACTTATAGGAAAATGCACGCTGCATAGATATTTTAGAGGTGTGAGAGCACATATCTGGTCTAGCATGAAGTGGCAGACAGACAGCTGGAATCGAGTGGGGGCAGCCCTGAGATCTGCCCTGTACCTTTAAAAACTGACCATACACACCATTAAAGGAATACGGTAAATGTCAGTCAGGGCCTAATTAGTGTCTGTAAAGGTACTTCCTGGCAATAATTGATTTCTTAATCCAGATCCCAATCTGCTCCACTGATATTCTTTAATGACTTTCTGAAGTCAGTGATAACAAATTGGATAAGAAAAGATGTTTTCGTCAATCTGGAGGATTCACAGGAGACACAAAGACTGAGTTAACATGAGGCTGTTGCCAAGAGTGACTGAGCAAACAGTGTTTGCAATTACAATTCACTTCCCTAACTTGGTTTCCAGCAAAGCAGCAGCACTTTAACTTTAATTATGGCTGCCCCAGAGTAAAAGAGGGGGGGAGAGGGAGAAAAATTGCTTTCCATTACTTATTTGTTCTTTTGTCTTTCACACTCCTTGGCAAACTCCATCATATAATTAAACTCCAAAGGCTATTTGCTGACAACCTGTGGTCAAAACGTAGTGGAAGATGATAATGATGCTCCAGTCAGGTTCCCTCCTTCCTCTCATGCCAGTTCCTGCCAAAGTGCTTCCTTTGCACAAATTACTGGACGTCAAAATCAGAGCATTTGGAATCAGGGTGTGATGGGAAGGTAGCTGGCAAGTTTTAAAAGCTTGCCATTACAATTGCTTCATGAGGAATTGCATTAATAGCCTTTTCCTCCTATACCTTACATCCAGGCAGAGGAAAGGGTAAATTCAGTCATTGCAGTGTCTCATTTCAAACCTTCCACTCACATTCAGAGTAATAGGCCACTGTGGCCTCTAATTTCAATAAAAAGCAGTATATAGCACAGGGAGGGACGTCTGGGCTCTGCAAGGAAAGGGAGGCACCAGATTGTTTTCAGACATCCTGGGAAAAAATTGAATTGCGAAGTTTGGGAATCCTTATGTCATAAAAAGCATTCCCAAGATTGTTTTATATTGCTTTCCAGCTTGTATCTGCACACTGTGTTACAGAGACATATAAGCTGCTTTTTCTTCTACTATTGAAAAATCAAACAAGTGAAAAAGAGACTCTTGAAGGACATTCCACAGTGGAAAAAATACTTACTAAATTTCAATTCAGTGAGTAAATTAAGACAAGGAAGATAGTCCTGTCGTTTTAGCCCTACCCCTCTGTCTCTCCAATGGTAATCACTCTAGAAAATGGGAGCATTCTGGGATTATAATGACAGGACAAACAAGCAAACAGAGAACAGGCTGAATCAGATGAACCCTGGTCTCAATACCTGCCTTGGGTAGGTGACTTCTGCAGAGACCCACAGGTTTTGTCATGTCAGAAAGATACAGGAAGCTGTAGAGGCAAAAAACTGAGCATGGAGGAAAGAAATGCCCTGGAAATGAGGGGAGATGTTTGATCTCCAGCTTTGTGGCTTGCTCTGCTCACCCAACATCTCTGAGCTCCTGCTCTTTGAACAAGGTCTCCTCCTTCTGGCTTCGTACTTCTAAATATGACTTTAAAGACAGGAAGGCGCAGATCCCTCTTGAGCTCACTTTAAAGGAAAGACTCACACCAGGTCTCTGGGGGATCAGAAATACTTCTCTTCAAACTAAAACTGGGTATCAGCACTGTGAACAGTGGCTGTGGAGGGGCAGGCAGCGCTGGGATGCCATCCTTGGAGCCCCAGGATGCCATCCTTGCAGCCCATCCATCCCTTCCCTTAGTCTGGAAGGGGATTGAAGCACGGGGGTGATGCAGGATGGCTATGCCTAAGCCATCCTGCCAAAGCAGGCTCTTCTTTCCCTCCCAGTCCTGCATTTGCTGCCTTTCTCCTCTCGAGCAGCAATGGCTGGATGGTTGAGGAGTGTCCCTGTACCACAGAGACTGATGTAGAGATGCCAAAACTGGTGCAGGTGCTGCAAACCTCACTGCTACACCCCTGAGGGCAGCCAGACTTGCTTTGCTTCCCTGTCTGGTTAAAATCCCTGTCCTCAGGATAAAGGTCTTTCTTCCATTTATGAGCATTCCCTCTGTTCCCAGCATCCAGGTTTCACATTCCTACATCATTGTTTTGCCTGGAGTTTCCTTTCCACTTTGACATGTTAGTGAACTAGATGTCATTTAAAGTGCTGGGAATGTCAGCATTCTAATTTTCTGGGAAGCTGCTTGCTTCTTAACACATTCTAATCTTGAATTTCAGCTTTTTTTTTCCAGGCCTAGATCTTTCCCAGGTACACACAGACAAAAGCTCTAAATTATGCTGTGGTTTGGTGATTCTGAGCAAAATGTGCCCTAGGGCTTAGCCTGAGAGCATCAACTCCTTTTCTTTAGTGACCCGAGACAGATAACTAGAGGCAAGGTTTGCAGAGGTGAAAGGCTGCTGTCACTAAGCCACTGCAGCAACTTAATTGAATGTTTTCTCCCAGCACCAGCAGCAAAGGCTGCTTTTACTATTTGCTCTGTGTTGGGATTAGTATGGAGTATTTGCCTGACTTGTCTCCCAACAAAAAGTATAAAAGAGAAAAAAAAAATGTTTGCAATTACTTATTGAGTGCCATTCTGACATATCCAAGGGTCATTTGCACAGCCTTCCAGTCACTCTAGGTCAAAACTCATTTCTGCTTTGGTAAATCACACCCAGAATGGCTTTGTTGCATGTTATGACCTGTCCCAGATCCACAGATCATCAAACATCTAAATTAAATAGCACAAACTCCACAGTGCCTTTTATTTCCTTTTTATCCTGTAGAGTTCTTGATTATTTTTTCCTTCTCTCTCTTCTTTTTTTTTTTTCAATTGAAGACAAATATTAAGGCTTTGTTCATAATGATTTTGCTTCCTTTAGGCTTCCCAATTCCTAAGTTGCCATTTAGGAGAGGGGGGAGCCTGGAGAAGGAGTCACCAGGATGTTCATTAATTTCCCAGTAGGGCTATGCAGATGAGTTCACAGCCCAAACCTGCTAAGGCTTGCTGTTCTTCCCCACCCCTTCACATTCACCCCCTCATAATGGAGATGGAGGAGAGATAATCAGAGAGGGAACAGGCAGCTCTTCACTGTTTGTGAGACTAATGAGCCCCTTCATTTAGTCTCATTATGAATATGCCACCTCTGGCACCAGGCTTTGGGTCTGCTCCTGGCTGCATCAACATCAATTTGGAGGCACACTGATGCATCACTAACATACACGACAGCCAGACCTCTTCTTTTCAGCCCTTTTTTTCCATTGTGCTCCCTGAGACCTTCCCTTCTTCACTGCTCCCCCTCCAAGAGGCAGAGAAGCCTGGGCTGAAAAGTAATGAGACTATTAATTAGAGCTTCTCTAAAAGAGAGCTCTCCTCACTGGGTGTTGTCTCTCAGTCTTTGTTCCAGTCATGTTCTGCGAGATTAACACTTGTTTACACAGATTAATACAATAAATTAATATCTCCAGCTAGGAAAAGAAAAAGAAAGGTCAGCCTGATTAAACGGCCTGATTATTCTTGAGATGGATAGTTGAGGTTCATATCGAGGAGACACAACTTTTTTGTCTTCTGTGATATCTCCACAGAAAGGGATAGGGTTAGGGTTAGGGAACCCTGGACAGGCTCCAGCAATCGAAGGCCAAGTCGTCCAGGATAGCAAGATGGTTTTTTTGATCATTACTGTTAATATTGCACATTTTTATCTAAACCCCCACCCAGATTACACTCTTAAGGCTGGAAAATATCTTAGAGAGACACCTTTCTGTGATACTAACGGGGTGATACAGTGCATTTAACTAGCTGGACTTTTAAGAAATAAGATCTTTTAGCCTGCATTATCTCAAGTAATATATATTTAGTTTCCCTGTTAGCAACCACTAGAGTGAACAAGATGTAGCTGAAGGTTAGAAAGACAATTCATTTTAAGCTTTTTAAAAAAATAAAACCCTGGAAACCAACCCCAGGACATTTCCCAAAAACCTTAAAAGAGCAATCATTTTTCTGAATGATCAATAATTTTCCAAGTACCTTAATAGGTTTTTTTTTAAGTATGCAAGTTTGTTTTTGAATAAAAACATATCCTCAAACAGAAATAAATACAACTGTTGAAATATATATCATTAAATTATATTGGTACTAAAAGCAGCAGCTAAATATTTCCAAAACAGAAGTTTCAGATATTTTAATGGAGTCTTAATATGAGACATGTGCAAGTCTCTCTTGCTTATAAAAAATGACAAGTGGTAAATGCCTCATCAAGACAAGTTGGCAACATTGGCAGGGGAATTCTCCCTTTCATCTTCTGAATCCAGACTAGCCTGGCTGGATCTAAAAGCCTGGCCCACGGGTGGCAATGCCAGCCAAACACTACCTCAATAACCAAATTCTCTCTCCTGAAGGAAACCTGCAGGAAATATTGACAAATATATCTACTTGGTAACCTTCTAGTCCAGACACAATATGGATTTAGGCCAGGGTATGGAATTGAGAAAGAAATATTCTTTGTGATAAAGGAGCTCTGTGCTCTCCTCATGACTGGGACAGTGGAGAGCTCCTCTCCTTCTCCTGGACCTCTCCAACATCCAGCTCTGCTGAGCACAAATTTGTGCTGTCTCACACAAGAGAGAAAAGCATTGTTTCTTCCCCAAAAGATGCAGCTTCCCACCCTTTACTGCTGATTTGTGCAGCCAAGGAAGAAGAAAGGGTCCAAGCCTTTCCTTTAGCCACCAAGGTGTGCCATCCAGGTGGACTGGTCAGAGAGCATCGACACACCCAACAGGACAGAGCCACAACTCCAGGCTGAGCACTTGGTGAGGAAGAGATGGCAGGTGGATACACACCTTCCACTTTCATTGGCTTGGGATTGAAAATTCATTTATGTTGCTTGACATCAGTACCAAACTCTTCAGCTATTTTTCCATAAAAACCTAATGGGAAGCAACACCAAAAGGAAGACACTGTTTTGTTATTCGTGGTAGCCCCACGTTGTGATTGCACCCTGCATACTAGAACAACATGTAATCTTTTTAATTAAAGACATTCTCCTTTCTTTGTCCTTCAGCTCACACAGTTAAGCAGAGAAAAATCCCAGGGTATATGTGAGAGGTTAAAAAGCTTAGTATTTTCCAAAATATCCTTACAGCAGCTTTTTATAGACAACTTTCAGGTGAGCACCAAGGTGTGAATCTCCAGCCCTGAGACCCCTCGTGCTCTGAGCCTTGCCCCTGGCTTCCCATCCTAACACCTGATGGGAGATTCCACACCCTATAAACAGGAAATATTGAGATAATTGTTAGCCACTACAATCCTTGCACTTCAGCATTATTTCCTTCTCTCTGTTTTGACATTTCTTGTACCTATCAGTAAAAACAAGAAATTTCACTCCACCGTTAACAGGTGTCACAAAGGATAAGAAAAAAGAGCTTTTTCTTAGCGAAACAAAACTGAAAAATTCTTACCACTGACTAATTTTCTTGTTTGGTGACCTTTAGCACCAAATGTAGTATATCTTCCAACCAGTTTGTCAGATCTGTACTGAAGATTGGAATGGGGCCATGTGGAATATCTTTGTATCAGACAAAATAATACAAAGAAAACTGAAAGCAGTCCAGCTAAAAGCTCTACAAATTAAAAGGAGAGTGAAAGAGGGGGATATGAGGTGGTCTGGCTGGAAATAATAGGGTTTTTTTTATTCCTCTAAAATCCTCCAATTCAATTTATTTAAGCAGAAAAAAATCTAGTCTCGTTTCTATCCTTGGCTACTAAGCCTATAGATGTTTAGTCATAGAACACTTTATAACATCTATTTCACTTGACAGAAGCCATAAAACTCTCCTGGCTTCCTTAACAACCTTAAAAACTACAATAAAATCTCCAAAACCAGAACTATTGCCAAGAAACCAGTAAGCCACTTCCCTGACATAGCGGGGAAAAATTCCATAAAAGCCCCAGCTAAACCAAAGCAAGGCTACTGTGTCCCTACCACAGATGGAAGTCAAAAAGGAGCACAACCTAAAGCCTAACACTGGAGGAAAAACTCTCTTTCAGCCCCAAATTTGATAGTTAGATTGTGTGAAATGGATCCTTATAAATAACAGTGGATGAAATATTAAAGTTTTAGGAGTGCTGGGAAGGTCTGTCCTTTCCTCGTGGCTCTGTCAGCTCTTCCAGTGGCTCACAAGAGATTGGGGGGGAAGAAAAGTGTCCCAAGGATGTGAGGGAGTTGGGCATCCAATGGAAGCCTGGAATGATGGGATATTACAGAAAAAACAGCAATCCCAGCTGTTTCAAATGCTCTTAACAACAGAATTTCTTCTTCCAGTCTCAAGAACTGCAGCTTAAAATGGCTCAGACTCTGCTAACCATGAACTTCATCCTTGTGATTATTGGAAACCTTCTAATTTTGAGTCTAAATTTATTCATTGCTATTTGATAAATAGCTCTTTTTTTACCTGTCTCTTTCTCCTTAGTGATAATTATCCCTCAGCCCCAGATGCATCTGTTCCCTCAGCTTTCCTCTGGCTATTTTCATAACCAAGCTCTCTTTTCATAAGAGGGATAATCCATTCATTTCATCATCCCATGAGGGTTTTTTCTGGATCAGTTTTCCTTACATATATCATTCTTCAGCAACAATGACCAGAACTATATGTACTCCAATTCTTTAATATACTTTTCTATATATTCTACAATTGCACTTATATATCCTGACTACTGTTAAACCACATAATTTGCCCTTGAATTTTTGCAGCCCAAATGATTCTCTGAATGATCAGATCAGTCAACACCCCTTGGTCTCTTTCCTCTGCTGTCACCACCAGCTGATGAGCTTTAATCGAACCTTAATTTAAGTCCACACAGAGATTTTTCACTGTTCTTTCTAATTTTAGGATGACCTGTGTATGCTACAGTTATAACTTCAGAAACTACTTTTGTGTTGTCCACATTCCAAGATGTTTCAGGCCCTTGAAAAGATGCCTGTCAGGCCAACACCACCAAACACGTGGTATCTTTCTAAACAAAATCCTTAACCAGTGTTTGAGCCTGAAATATTAATTCATTAGAACAAGGGAATGCAAATAATTTATGTATGGATATGTGGGGCTCTAGCTCCAAATTATCCTCATTAAGCAGTGAATAAGGGGATTTGGATTTTTTGCTGAAAAAGGCTCTGTTGTCCAGAGTGAAATAATTAAAGCTAAGTTGGCTGACAATTATTTCAATTATCAGCCTCATTAACGGGGTAAGGCTATGACTTTGGGTTAGAAGAGTCAGCAGAGTGTTACTGTGTCTGCACACAGTTCAGTCATGTCTATCTGGAAAATAAAGGTCAGGAGGGCAGAAAGTCCAGCAAAAAATATATTACACAGCTCAGTAATAAAATTATAGAATATATCTTTGCTTGTGAGGGTAATCAGAACTGCTGTACAGATGACTTTTTTCCCATTTTTAGAACTATATGAAGTCCAATTATTGTGTTCTAACTTTTATCTGAAATTGCTTTGGACTTCTGAATTTTCCCCAGATTTACTTGTAATTGCCTCAGGTCTCTGGTATTCAACAGCTTGGAAATTCCATTTTCAAAAATGAAATGGCAGAGCATCTTCATGCGGAAGAAAAGACAGACTTTCAGCACCATAAAAGAAGCTTTAGTTTCTATAAATACTGGCCTATTTCCCATTCAGCTCGTCTGCAGTGTGGGATGCATCTCTCCAGAGCAGATAATTCAGTGTCACAGAGGTTTCAGATTTCCTATTGGAAATTGCCAATCAACAGATTTTGAACCGAGTTCATTTTTACTCGGTGGCACATCATTCTAGAGTGATAAATTGCAGCAAGATATTTAGAACTATATCATAAGGGATGGCAAAAACTCAAGCAACTTTGGGTGGGCTGAGCCTAAAGCTCCGATGGATACCAAATATTTTGATATTTATCCCCCCCTGTAATAAGATCAGTGTTTCACAGCTACATAGATCTCCATGGTACAGCACTAATAAACATGGAAATAGAAGGGATCCACACATAAAAACTCCCAAATGCACTTAGGAGGCTTGAACTTCTAATCAAGGGTATGATCAAAGCTGAGTGAAGAGAATGGAAAGGCTCCTGTTGACATCAATGGGCTCTGGAACAGGCTTGATGTGTTGACAGCTAGAGAGATGCTCTGAAGCCATCTGCAAATAAATTCAGGGTCTGATAGGACGCTGTGGCAAAGAGATACCATTGCTGCATTCTCTTCCACGTCAGGAAATTATCTCTGAGCTGTCAGCGTGGGTTTCTCGTTGCAGTGTTTGTGTCTCTGGCTCATCTCTCACCAAATGGCTCTCCTTTTGTAAGGATGACAATTGATTAGTAATAAAAAGCAACAGGGTCGTAAAAGTGACACGCTTTGCATCTATAATGTGAAATATTCTTGCACACAGCCAAGTATTATCTTCTTCAACTAATATTCACCACACAACAGAACAAGCTGAGGCAAACCAGTGCCTGCTAACAGTGTGCTTTGCCATTCCCTTACCCACCCTTGGCATCACTGCCAAAATTTTAACTTTCCCCCGAAGATCTAGTCCACCTTAAAAGCAGCAGTCACATTCCGATCGATTTGGTGAGATGAATGTTATTTACACTTCAGTTTGGCACCTTTCTCTAAGATTTCATAAAAGAATAAATCCACACTTCCAGGGATGGCTGTGCATGAGGAAGGCTGGGGCTGCTAAGCAGAAGTGTTAGACACGTATGGGAATGTATTAGGAAGGGTCACACCTCCGTCTTAAGATTTTGAAGTGACAGCAAGAGCATAAAAGACAGCAGGATGGCAAAGAGAGATTGATTGCAAGTGGTTTTTTCTTCTTTATACCCATGTTTTTTGAATTGTTAAGCATCGCTATCCAACATGGATCATGCTGTATAGGTGCACCTACATAAATAAGACAAATAAAGCTTGGATGAAATAACTCCTTTAAATTAAATATATTATTTCCATGCTACCTATGCTGAGGCCAGGAAACACCCAGTGACAAATATGTTTCCAAAGAGAGGTGACTCAAAGTTGTGGCACTCCCAGTAAAAACTCCTTGGAACAGCAAGGTGAAACTTTGAGGGGGCACTCTTTCCAAAGTTCAGGGTTAGAAAACAATCCTGAGAAATTACACTGAAATAGAGTATTGCATTGCATCTTTTTAGTGCTCTTTCCTTCCCTTTTTTTGCCTGTCTTCTCTCTCGCCCAAGTGCCAGACAGTTCCCCAACCATCACAACAGTAACATAGGAAATGTCATTGCTGTGATGTCTCCAAAGTGATTTGCTCATGGATTCTGTGATAGAAGGTCTTCCTGAGGGTTTTCTTGCTTCCTTCCTTTCTTTCTTTCCCCTGCCTTCCTTGCTACAAGTACTTCTGGCTTGACTTTCTCCCAGACTGTCCAGTCCTGTCACAGTAGCTCATTCTGTCTATTCACACAGCATCACCAATCAAGGCAAAGTTGGCCTATTGAAGCCACAGCTAACAAGAGCAGGCTATTTTTAGCATCAAAGTGAGTTTAACAAATGGATCATAGCTAAGGCAGCATGACAGCCCTGCTGACTAATTAATAGAGACACCAAAGGTGATCTTGCAGCAGAGCCAGGATCCCCACTATGCTGGGCCTTCAATTCAGGCAGATTCTGCAGCTGTGTTGTGTTATTCAACCAGAGAAAGCAGCACAAATACTTTATACTTAAAGCCCCAAATGTGCTTTAATAGAGAATAGATAATAAAATGCTTTCTTGTTCTGTTTGGCTTTACTATTTTTTTTAAACCTGACATTAATTACCTTATTACATGAAATTTTTCCCTATTTATTCCTAAAAGTGACTAATAATTGCTGAAATGGACCACTAGACTGAATGTAAGGAAGAGAATTGAGCCTCCTTCTCTGTAGGGTGACAGGTGACAACATTGGCACAGAAGTGGGACAGAAATCAGAACCAGAACTGGAATTTGAGATTTTCCTCCTAAACATGCCATGTGGTTATGGCTAAACCCTGTCCACTCTTGTGCTACCAGGACTTTATGAGTGGGCAGATTTTTGAGTACTTGTAAGGAAAGTATACCAGGTTCTTCATTAATCTCTTCCCCAAATTTCTCATGGATTATTTTAAAGAATATAGGATGTAATTCCCCAGAAGATCATTTTATAGCAATCAATTGTATGAACACAGGGTTTTCCCACAAATGAACTTGCTGTGCTTGCAAGACTGTCTCTCAACACTCTCTTATTGTTTGGATTGCTGTTAAATTTGGCTGAACCCACGAGCCTTTAAAAAGACATTTCCTTCTGTAGGCCATCCCATGTCAGAAAGTCCTAAGCTTCTTTTTTTTGCAATTATTATCTCAGGAGCTGCCCCCCAGGGAAATTACCACAATCCAATCACCACAAATGTAAATTACATCAGCATCCTATATAGCCACAGTGGTTTGTGTTTCTCCCCACTCCTTTCTCCCTTTGAGAAATCTAATTCTGAAACCACTGGAATAAATTCCACTCCCCACCTCCCTGCAATGATCTGAGAGCAGATATAACCTCTGGGAAATCCACAGCTTAGTTGTGATGCTTCTCTTGGTCCATGACTCCAAAGCATGGGGTTGGCAATGCTGTGAGAGGTGTGTCATGTGCCTCAACTCACAGCTGAGGGACAAGCAGAGAATTGTTCAGGCTGGAGAATTGTAATGTTATTTGGGAATAGCAGCAGGTCTCACAGTTTAGCAAACAATAAACCAAAATCAGGAAAGGGGAATAGAGGCTGAAGGAACGAAGAAGAAAGTCAAAAGCCTTTGGAATTAGATATATGAAGGAAAAAAGCATGTGGTTTACCCAAAATTGTCACTTTGAGCTCATACCTTACTCAAGAACCAATTCAGATCCCTGTGGCAAATACATGTTTGCAAGTCTGATAATTCAGCCAGCAGCAAACAAAGCAGGGAACCTTCAGCTGTCCCAAGCCACCAACTGGTCTGTAATTGTGTCTTGAAGAAGCCACTGCTAGAACAAATTCCTCTGAGTGCCACCTAAGGTTACTTAAGAAGTATTGGGGAGTAGGTACAACAGTGATGTTCTTTCTTCAAAATAAAAGGTCAACTGATGTCCACATAATCTGCAATGATGAAACCTGGGACTATGAAGAAATGTCATATTTAACATTTAAAAGCTATCCTATACCACTTTTCAGAGGAAAAAATGTTCTGCTTGGCAGAAAAAACCTTATCCCATTAAAAAATGTGATACAATTGTTGAGAGATCTTTGCATCAGTTACACATCAGTAATTTGGATTTGAATATGCAAGGTTTAAAACTCCAGTGAGCAAACATAGCGTAATCTTAATCTTATGCAATTCATAGACCTGTCTTTTATTCACATGGTGTCAAAGTTCATCATTAATATTATTATTAAAAATATTAATAATAGATAATCTTCAACATTTAAACAACAGCCTGGTGTACCAGTGATATGAAGAATAAATTATAATGAATTTTTTGCAGTCCTGAAAAGCCCTGTAAATCTAAAAACATATATGAAAATATTGGATTGTTTTTCCTCAAATACAAACACAAACACATTCATTTACTTCTGCTCAGCAAGACTGCAATTTTCCCTCTGAATGCACAGTAGAAAGGAATGGTAAGTATTATAAAAAATATATCTCTTGAGTTAAAAGAATACATTTCATGTGCAGGCATCATTCAGCAATTAATACTGACAACAAATGCTGGAGTCACAATTAGTGGATATCGAGTTTTCATGTCTTGGAATGAAGATTCAATGCAGCTGGGACAAACCCAACTCTTCTTTTCTTATGGAGGCTGGACAGGCTTTGATGCATTTCCAGTTTTTCATTCTGCCTTTCAGAAGTTTTCAGTTTTCTAAATATCACTGATCACTGCAATGTCGCTCTTGATCAAATTTTATCTGGTCTCAGAAAGGAAATTTTTAAAGTATAAAGAATTTATGCATAGCTCTGCTTAACACCCCTTAAATAACTGAAAATTCAGAAAAATTTAGAGGTGGAAAAAGCAAATTAATCAGTTCAGCTATTCTACAATTTCTGGCGAGTAGTGGAGGTCAGAGAAAAAAAATCAGGGACAATTCTGTCAATGGGCAGGAACAGTAAGAAGTAGTTAAAAAGTGTACTTAAGTAAGCAGCTGTATTCCAATGGATGGCATCATCCTAGGAGTGATAGAGGCACAGCTTGGTAATGTAATGTAATGTAAGCAATTAGTTCTGGCAGCCACAAAAGAACTGGTGAAGCAGAAAAATCAGTCTCAAGAACTAATCTGTAGCTGCACAATGGCAGTGTCTTGATAACACATCTGAAACGTGGCAGTTCAGACAGGACAGAAGAGCTGTATGGATGCCTCGGAGAGCTGTCACCCACTAATGACTCCCAGAGCCAGGTGGGAGCAGGGAATTATCATCTGGGAAAACTAAACGGGAATGCAGGCAAACATCCACCACTGAAAAGGACGAAAAAAATCAGAAATAAGGAAAATGTTCCTCAGTGTAGGAAAGGCCGCTTGAATTTCAATGTTACAGAGCAGTTTTCCCAAAGAAAACTGTTTGTTCTGCATTGGTAAATGTAAAGTATTGTGTGCACTCATGACACAAATCCCTCCTTTTATACATATATATATAAAATTTTGCACAGATGCACCATCCAAATAACATAATTCAAATTAAACTTTTCTAAATGACTATGTTTTGTTGTGCTGTGGGGTTTTTTCCCCATTGCACAGAGTCATGTAAGCAACCTCCCCAAATTCCCTCCCTTCTGGATGTCCTTGACCAAATCATCTCTGGTTTTCCATCAATGAAACACAGCACTAACACCGATTTTCTCTATGAGATACTCAAAGCACCCCAGAAAAGATGATGCTATTCCAGTATTAAATGAAATAAAATAAAATAAATAAAGAGTTCAGATCTCTAGAATAAATGAAGTATGGGTACCTACAGTTCTCACCTTTCAAAGATTCCCAGCATAACCTGCCCAAGATCTTTAAATGACAGGGATTTTCAAGGACCTACCAGTTTGAAATTGCAACTGAATTTGTAATTGCACAAAGTAACAGTGGCTGGCAAAAGAGTTTAGGAACCTATCTAAACTTTATCTTTGATTTACAGTAATTAAACTGGAAAGTCAGAAAAACAGAAAGAAAACTTCAGATTATTTGATCCAGTAGATCATTCTTCCTTCAAAAGTAGCTCAAGCTCAGCCTCAGTTATGGATTGCTGAATGGCATTTATAGAAAAGCTAAAAAGACTGGCTCTCCTCTCTTTCCTCTGTTACCAAGTGGAAAGAGGGAAATACCTTGTATAAAATGTCACATCAAAGCACAAATCCCCTATTCAGATTTCTTCTGAGAATTATCACAGGTTCTCTTCATTTACAACCTGCCTGTTTTGGTTTGAGTATCTCAGCAAGGTATTCAATGAACAATTACACAGCATGGAATAACTTATAAATTCACTCATGATGGAACACCACACCATCATTTCACAGAGTAACTTACTGAGGGAAGCAAAATGTTGGCTCCCCGTGATATGACATGGCAGAATATCTCAAAGTCAACCCATGTCATTGCAGTGAATTTACTGTAGAACAGCAAGAATTAGCTTAAATTATGGATGCTTTCTTCCCTCACCTATGTGAGTGGCCTTCTTGCAAAAAGCACTTTTGTAAATGTCATGATGCACTGGAATCAATTGTAGTACATACCCTTTAAATAAAACAACAAAGTAATTCCTGGGAGCCGTGGTATTTCAAGACATCCAGGGTAAACAGAGAATTTGTTGGTGCTTGGGTTTATCCTCGAGTGATCCAACAAGAGAGAAATAGAAGAAAAAAACCTGTGGTTGTAGCTGAGACATTGCAGGGAGGAGATTTTACTATGCATGTATTCTCCTCTCCATGGAAAGAGAAGATAAAGCCAAGTGTGGTTTCCTAAAACTGTGTGACCAGTGGATTATTTCCTGCTTAATAAAACATAACTGAGTGCATCTAAGTTTCTCCAGATGGCTATTATTTGTGAACTGGGGGAAAGATAAAATTAAGAGGAACATCAAAGACGTGCTGAAAAGTTTCCTGATTAAATATTATCTGACCTCCAAATGGTCTTCCTCTGCATTTCCTGCAGCCATTTGGCTATTAGTCAACCCCTTAACTGTGCCTTCCACAGAAATGCAGATGACAGGTTTATAAATATCTGAATCAGAGCTGCAATTCAAACTTCACTTTGATTTAAATGCTGTCCAACAAGGTGACACTTTTTCCAGGGACCAGCTGCCCTGGCAAAAGAGGGAGGACACGCTTCTTGCACTCAGGATTTTTCCAGCACTATTTGTTACCCGTGGTACCAGAGAGAGGAATTGCTTGGTGTGCATGACCACAGCACGCTGCTTTTCTTACAGCAGGAGTTCCTCTGTAGATGAAAGTCTGCAGAACACTCTGGTGACCAAGCTATGGAAGTATTTATCACACTTACACTTGCTCACACACTGCAGTTCCACAAACACAGAGGCACAGGCTCCACTCTGTCCCGAAGTCAAGGGGACTCCAAGGATCCAGAATGACTTCTCCATGTTCTTTCTTCCACCCATCCTATGTCCCTTACTTGAAGTGCATATCAGATAAACCTCCTTTTCACTTTTTCCCAAAAAAAACCCCTAAATAAATACAAAGATGTCCTTGTGAGAGCTTCACTCTGCCAATGAACTTCCAGACTCCAAGTTTTCTGCCACTTCAGTAATATCTCTCTCTCAAAATACAAACGTGCCCATATCTGTAGAGCCCAAGAAGCTCTTCATTAAGAGCATTCTCTGAGCTGGCACTTCACAGAAATCAGAGACAGGAGAGTGAGTAATAGCCTGGGTTACACAGAATTTCATTCAAATAAATGATGCTTTCCATGTACAGTCTAAGGCAGTTTTACGAACACGTGTCAAAACACTTCAGTGATAATTGTGACTATTATTCCTCTTGCTAGACTGCAGCTTTTACTACTGCATGCAGGATTCCAGGAAGTCATCTGCTGTCCCATAGCTCCACTCTGCCCACCAGGCAGATGTTGCAGGGCAAATTTGGGATTTCTGCTGCTTCTGTGCTGCAGGACGACCAGGAAAGCAGCCCAAATGTTGCGTGCACCAGCAGTGCAGAATGAAAACACATGGGATGAGCAGAGAGGATTCAGCAACACCAATGTCATCGATTGCCAAGCTCTGACTGCAGAAGAACCACGGGCTTCACACATAGGGCATTCCCACTTTGAGCTGTTATCAAGGAGAAGAGGCTGCTAAAAGAAAGAGGGATCTCTGATCTGCATAGTATGTTCCGTGTATTTAGTTAAAGATTTGTCAGATAATTAATTTACTGAATTTTAAGGGCTCCTATTACTCTCTCTGAAAGTTTAGATTAATTTACATCCCAAAGTACCTGGCTGTGTTTGCTGAGCTAACTTGATCACACAGCGCTTTTAAATGGATTTAATCTTTACATATCCATAGAGAGAACTTCCCTTGCAAAGGCAGCGTGGTGATATCCTGCAAAGCCTGTGCACTGCTCTGGGGAGCCTGGCTG
Organism: Campylorhamphus procurvoides; assembly: GCA_013396655.1. Taxonomy (NCBI): domain Eukaryota; kingdom Metazoa; phylum Chordata; class Aves; order Passeriformes; family Dendrocolaptidae; genus Campylorhamphus; species Campylorhamphus procurvoides. The sequence continues at coordinate 344,746 of WBMV01008444.1, forward strand.
CTTCAGGATATGCATTAGAAATGCAAACTAATCTCATCCTGGGCTCTAGGTCACCATCAGTTTCTTTTCCTCACCCTTCCTCCACACTGGAGAGCTCTCCACTGGCTTCTTGGGCTTTGCTGGCAGTTTTGTTGTTGTCCCATCCTTTGCTTTTACAAGCAGGTCAGTTTTGTCACGTGCTGTCACTATTCAGCATTTTAAGGAGCAACTGGAACAGGTTCCATCTCTGAAATTAAGACTAACTTTTCCAAATGTCTCCACTCTGCATTCTGACAGAATAAGCTTCCCCAGACACATTTCAGCCCCTGAGCTTTTTGAGGAATCTGGTCTAGTGGAAGATGCCCCAACTCATTGCAGGAGATTTGGAATGGTCAAGAAAAAAAGCCAGAGTGGGGTCCCAAATGCAGATTCTGTGGAGGGGCAGGCAGGGATAAGTGGGGTTTGTCAGTCCCCATAAGGCACTGACACAAGATCAGAGAATCATGGAATAGTTTGGATTGGAAGGGACCTTTAAAGGTCATTAAGTCCCAACCCCAATCTCCTTGGGAGCACCCCTTTGCAGAGGTTACCTTTTAACACCTCTAACACTTCAATGAAAATAGTATGAAAAAATAATAAAAGTTTCTAAAACATCTATGAGGGCACTCTAAGAGCAAGCAGATATAGATATCCAGGCTAATTTTTGCATAATTCTGTTTTCAATGGAAGTGTAGACATTATTAAAATGAATATTAAATGCACACAAAATGCTTCTATGCATAACAGAATTATTTTTTGGGCTGTATTCACTAGTTGTTTACACAAATCCTTCTTTTCCAGAATTCAGTCAGTCACAGGAGGAATTGCATTCTCTTACAAAAGACATTAGCTGTCATATCAGGAAGAGCATCAGTTCTCTCACATGTTTTTAGGTAGAAAAAATACAAATGAAAACATGAGGAACCAGTTAAGAAAAACTAAGTTTTAAAAACTAAGTTCCTACAAAAAGTGGGGTTTTATTGCTCCTTACAAGTAGGATTTGCAGAGTCAGAGTACAGTGAAATTTTAAATCTGCATGTGTGCAATACAACCCCTGCAACTATTGTGAAAAGTTATTTTGCAAGGTCTAGAATCATAACAAGCTCCAAACCCCTATTTTTGTTCTGTTGGTGCTTTGAGCTACCACTTGGTTTTACACTATGTTATCAATACTGGACAACAAATCAGCTAAAAATATGTATCTACTATGAGAAAACTGTAGTGCAGGGCCTAAAACATTAGAAATAAATTCTGCATGCAGTGAAAAGATGTCCTGACTTATTGCTGCATGAACATTTTATTTGTTGCTGAGATATATGTCGAGAACACCACCAGCCAAGCTGGGTGCACTGCACTGGTACCACACCCATACATCATAGCAAATAATGAAAGCACAAATACTACTAATTCAACTACACAGCCCATTATGATGAAAAATTTATTTGCAGATAGCCCCTTGATTAATGACTAATGCCTGGCTAATCTTAAACATCCCCAATAGGAAAGAAACTGAAGTCAATGAGAGGTACCTGACATCAGAGGGAACACAATTTATCACCCCAATGAATGGTCGGTGGCATTGTTCACTGGGCATGCAAACACACACAAACACTTCCACAACCTCCCTGGAATAATGAAGTATCCAGGAAAAGCACAAAAGGACAGAAAACTCATGAGGCATAGAGTGTAGGTATTTGCATAGGCAGCAGACAAAGGCAGCTGGGAGAAAGAAAGAGACAGAAGACATGCTGGCTGAAAAGAAATCTGCTCTGCTCTCTTCTGCTCTACTCAGTGGCATTTTAGCAGCTGCCAAAATTGTGGGTGCTTTCTGCTTCAGTACATTACCCAATTTCCTCCAGTGTTTGAAGCTGCAGTTCAGCTGGACAGATTTACTCCACACGAGTGCTAAAGAGCATATTCCTTGTGCTACAACTGCTCCCATGGACAGATCTACCTCTTTGGAAGAATTATAAAGGTATGATATATAAAAAGTGTACTGAACTATGTTATATTAAGTCCAGTCCTTCAAAATGTTTATATGTATTTAACTATATGTGTTTAACATTCTGGAACCTGGGAGCAGAGCCCTTGATGAGTTTGGCTTCCATGGAGCTGCATTGGATCACTCCAATATCACACCAAAATCACATCCATTGCAGAAGCTGCAGCAAGGAAAGAGCAGGTGCCCTTGGCCACCGTGGGCAGTCCCCTGCCCTTGTGCCACCCCACGCTTGCCATCCAGAGAAATCTCATCCACTGTCATGCAGATGCTCCACCTTTCAGGTAAGGTCAGCCAGGAGATTCAGATCTAACCCCTGGGTTATTCAGAGCTGTGTGCACAGAACAGACTCTCCCATCAAACAAGCCATGAGATCCTTTCACTGAGATAATGCTTCTTTTATAATAGTTCTATTAATCAAGTCTAATAATTTAGCAGAGTTTCCCTTCAAAACGTGCACGGTTACCTTGGACATCTAATGAGCTCTGGGAGCAGAGGCAATTTCCTATTCCAAGCAGAAGCAAGGTGCAATATCCTGGCATCCCTCAGGGCTCCCCCAAGCCCTGCCAGCAGCAGGCTGTACCAGCGATTACACCGCTCCTTTGTCATCAAAGGGCAACCCCAGCACCCTGCCAGGGGCTCAGCAGAGGCAGGGCCAAGGCTGCTCCTTTCCAGAGCATCCCAGCAGAGCCCCCCGGGTGTGCCTGGGGTGGAGCAGCCCTGCAGTGGTGACAGACATCCAGCCATCACTGAAGAATATCCAGCTGATTTGCAAGCACTTCGGAGAAAAGCTGCCTGGGAATTCAGAATTATCAGCTGCTGCTTTGCTCTAGATAGGATTGTGCTAGATTTGAGTTTCTGGCACGGCACATTTTTAAATGTAACATTTAAGCAAATTAAATTTAAAAAAAAATACACCATTTCAAGGTTTTATGGAGATGGTTGAAATATATAATTTGAAAATAATCCTGAATTTTGTGGTAGTCTTTCCTTTTTGCTATATTCCCAACCAAACATTTCCCTTACAGAAATAAGTGATTAAAGAGAAGTAAACTGTGGAATAACTAGGAGATATTTTTTATTCTTGGGCACTTATTCAACAGAAGGAGATTATGAGACTACTAGCTAGATGGAGCCTGAATAATATTAACAAAAATAAACTAAAAATAAGGAAGAACTTTTCAATTTGGAATGGAGAAGGAAGAAAAGAACATGCACCTGCAGTAGTTCTAGTGGTCTCAGCTTTACAAAGCACAACATAAATTACTGTGTGTAATCCATGAAGGTGACACAAGACTGGTTTCTGAAGTAGCTGCCACTAAAACTCAACTAGAGTTACTACAGCAGGGAAGGAAAATTGAAAAAGTCAATATGGTGTTGCCTGAAAATAAAGACTTCTTGCCAAAAAAATTAACAGCAAAAAATTGCAGGACTGGGAAACAAAAGAAAGACTTTTTTATTTATAAAGCTTATATAGGGACAATGACTATAAAAAATAGAAACTCAGCTAAAACCAAACATCCCTTCAGAAAGGAAGGGAACAAAAATCTCATACTAGTGTCAGATTTTCCATATTTTGTAATGCCCAATTAATCAGCAGTTCAATGTCTTCTTAAAGCCCATGTAAAGTAAAAACCTGAGTGATAAAACCCACTAAGAACCTCTGTGCTACTGAATGGCACAAAACGTGGTAAAAATATCCAGGGCTTTGGAGAGACCTCTGCAATAGAGTGAACTGCTGCTCCTGGAAAGGGTCCTGCAGGTGCCATGACCCACATTTAGCAGGAATTTGGTACAGTGAAAGCACGAGTGGTTTGGTTAGCCCAGCACTGAGTGCATGGAATTTGGCCAGGGAAGCAGAAGCCGCTCTTTGAAAGTGAACACTTAATGTTCTTCTCCAGGAGTAAGAAGAATTACAGTTCTAGTCTATGTAATCTCTGAATATTCAGTAGTCAGAGTATCTGACCTCTTAGAAATAGGAATTGGCTGACCCTGTATCTCAACAAAATAGTGAAATGCCAGTGGTTTCAGTGCCTGGAGGCTGGGACACAATTTTTAATGTTTCCAAATCATATTTTACAAATGACCACTGGTTCTCCCCCTTGTTCTGAGGTGCAACAGAAGCTCCACGGAATAGAAAGTTTAGCAATAACCAAAGAATGAGTCGAGTTTGAGGTAGTTTGCAGACTGTCTCCAGAACATTACAGTGCTGGAAATAGTTCCTTATCTGCCCTCCAGTTCACAGGGCCAGGTGAGATGAACTCTTTGTAATAAAAGGCAGGAGAACCCCTAAGGATATTAGTTTGCTGGGAAATAACGATAGAGAAGAAAGAAGCTGTTAGAGTGAAAGATGGCGAGCTTGAAAGGGGACAAATGAAAGAAAAAAGAATGAAATATTTTCAGAAACCGACGTGAGTGCCAAGAAGGGGGAAAGAAAGAAAGGAAACTGAAAGCTACTGAGTGACCTTTACTTCTAGCATGGAAAAGAAATGTTTCCTTTTATAGTTTCTTGTTAAAATAAGACCAGTAAGGGATCATGAATCTTTATACAGTTTTATAGTTTCCTTTTCAGTGAACCATTTCAGTTTTACACACAATTTTATAATGCAACTGCATAAGAAACTAAGCTTACCCTCCTAATGCCATGATGAGAACCCAGTAGCTCCAACGAAAGACAGACATATTTATTTCTGAGCGAAGAAAAGGATCTGTAACACTTTTTTAATTCAGCCAAAAAATACTCTTTGAAATTGAACTGAAATGCTACTTCCTAACAGCTTAATAATTAAATCAAAACAGAACACAGAATGCCCCCCACAACCATACATGCACACAGCTGTAATCACTATTTTCTAGCAGACACTGTGCCTTTGATCTTTCCTGGCCCTCTTCCATCTTCCAGACAGTACAATCCCAAAGGAATCATTGTCTACCAGATACTTCTCCATCTCTCCCTGCCCTGCCCTGCCTCCCCAGCAATGTCATATGGAAAACAATGTTCTGCTGCAGGAGAGAAAGTCAATCCCCACAGACCTTGCATCCTCTGCCTTGTTGTCCCGCTGGAAATGGGACAGAAATCCATAAGCAGCTGGAAATCAGGGACTGCACCTGTGTGCTGATCCCAAGGAGGCTTTGGGGACCCTGGGGCTCATTAATTCCTTTCTCATGGGACACCTTCACTGACATTGCCTGGGTGAGCAGAACCAGGCCACGGTTTGGCTCAGAGACAACAACTTTCAGAGTACCTGAAGGTTTTTCTACTTTCCATAATGTTTAAAGGTGCCAAGGCCCAAACTCTAATACTTAACCGCAAGCCAGCACATCAGTACAGTGGTTTTGGTCTGACACCGGTCCAGTGCCATGTAGGTCCCAATTCTGATACCAAGGTATATTTAGTTTTTTTCCCTGGAAACACTTCCTCTGGCTTCTGGAAGTTTCCTGCCCCTGCTTTGCAGTGGATGGCATGGCTCAGATGCCCCTCGGCACAGATTTGATATTTAATCTTTGCAGCATTATGGTTCTTCTCCTGTCTGGGTTGGCTTCTGCACTAATGTGACACTCATCTGCAGGCAGTGAAGCACAGAGAGAGAGGAGTCATCCTCTGTCTTTACTTATCATTTCAGCTATTCTGGGCTGTATCTGGAATTCTAAGGTTGTTTGTGAGTCTCCATGCTTTGTCTTATTTCAAAATGTTTTCCCTTTGCTCAGGTTATAAATAGCCAGTCCAAATTATGCATGGCTTCAAGATCAGGCCCACCAGGTAGTGCAGTTTTGGATCCAGACATCCTTTGGATAGTCTGGATTTCTCGGGGAGTTAAACAACTAGATAAACAATAAATTAATAATTAACACCCAAAGCAGTTAGACCCCCAAGGTTTTATAGCAATCAGATTAATCTCATGTCCTGTGCTTCAGTACTTGCCATCAGACTAGAGCAGAGAGGGATGGGAATATGCAGGTCACATTCCTTCCCCTTCCCATGGACAGAGAGACAGTCCCTGTGCACCTCCCTCATAGAGGAGAGGGAGAGCCTGTCCAGATTGGATGTGGGTTGATATGCAGGAGCAGGGCAGGACCACAGGGTAGTTTTTGCTCTGCCCAGAGTGATGAAACCCCCCTATAAAATATCAATGAAAGCAAAGCATGTATTTTAAAGTTGTCTCCAGAACTTCTCTAGCCCTTCAATTTATAAAACATTTTGACATGTTCAACCCCCTTTGGGCTTTAAGCTTCTGTTTTGAACTCTGATTTTGCCAGGAACTCAGGAGCAGAGGAAAAAAAACCTAATGAGAGAGATTTCAATCCCTTGAAGTCAATGCCATACAATGAGAATCCACATGATATGCCAGGGAATATTACATCTTTTGTTCTCCTTTCGTGCTAGATACAATGGAGCTTTATCAATGAAGTCATCCTAGCAATAACTTCTAATAAATACATGGTACATAGCCACTAAAAGGAGAAAGAAAACAACTTTAATGATAGATACAAGACCCAAGGGGTTATTATAAGTGGCAGCAGTGGTCTATTCTTCAGTCTCCTGCTTTTTGATATACTGAGATTCAGGGTTGGTCTTAGAAATGGATGTATTGCCTTACAAATTACACAGCATATGGAGGTATGCTCCTGACATGCTGCCAAATTTACAGCCTGTTGATGACTGTCCCCAAGATTAGACCCCTCTCTTCTGTCTGCCAGTGGAGGCTCAGGGAAAAGGAAGGATGGACACAGCAAAAGCTGCCAAGAGGCATTAGGGCAGAGGAAACACAAACCCAGGCGAAAGGCTAAAGATGAGAAGCAAAGCCAGCTGTTTCTGTTGTGCTTTTCTGTCAGGTTTTGTGAGAGTGAAGACATTATGGGAAGTTACCCATCTTGCCCTCCCTTTCATTAGGTGTATGTTCTGTCAGCAAGGTGCCTCCCCAAAAGTGCTTGCCATTTCCACTGGTCCAAAGCCTCAGCACAGGCCACATTGATATCCTGCTGGCAGAAGAGGTAGAAGGGGGCAGTAATCCATGCCAAAGACCTGAAATAGCAAAGCAGCAAAGGAGAAGAGCCTTGGGCTGACTATTTCCCATCCCTGGCAGGAGTTTCCAAGAGCTGCAGCAAGGAGTGAAGTAGTGCTGCATGTGGCTACTTTTAATGAGAATGTCAAGTGCCAGTTCTGCCCAAAAGTGATCTGAACTGAAAACCTCTTTCCTGAGTCAAGCTGAGCAGGACTTATCACCTGCACTTCTTCTATCACAAATTGTTGCCTGAAAAAGCCAGATAAAGCAGACTCCTGATGTGCACACTCTCTTGTCTCCCAGAGCTGGAGGAAAACAAGAAAAAATTTTGCTTCATTTCACCATCAACCTGAAAACCCACAACAAAATCCCAAAAACCACTGAGATCAGGCACTGCTCAGCCCTGCCCCAGTCACTGGAACCATGAGGTCAGTAATAAACCTCTGGTGTTTGCTGCCCACTGCAGCTCTAATCCACCTGCCCAGTCCTCCAAAACGCCTTCCATTTATTTCTCTGTGCTCCTGAGGTCCATTTTCCCTCATCTTGCTGCTGGGTGTGCTGCCCACCATCCCAATGATGTCCTGCAGTCCTTGTGTCCCTCCCAGCACAGCTGAGCACCCACAAGTGACACTGCCCATGACTGACCCCACCTGTATTTCCTTTCCTGATGACTCCCTTGCCTTCCACTGGATCCCAATTGCTGCTTTTATTCCCCAACGTGCTCCTGTTGTCCAAAGCAAGTGAAGGAAAGCAACTCGTGCACATCAACATCACAGTCCCAACATTCTGTGTCAAGAGGTTTGATTAAAACACTTCCCTGGAACAAGAGCTGAGTACCCAATACAACATATCTTTATGAAAATAGGATTAAGATGGATGAGAGCAGTGAGTGAGCTGCTAATAGAGACAGAGACTGACATAATCAAAAGAAAACACAGAGGTGTCTTACACAGTACTAATTAACAGATTAGTTTTTGCTGGAGGAGTTCGAGTAGATTCAATAGTTTGTTCCGAATAGACTCTTAATTTCATTTTTTTTTCTGCCAAGCATATCCTAATAGATCTGTTTTGCTTTAAAAAAACCCAACAAAATGAAAACAAACAAAAAACCCAACAACAACACAGTCAAAGGGATTATTCCTTCTAAAAATACATTGAGGGTTCATCTCTGTGGAAAGACAATCAGCCTGGTCTGGGTAAGCAACAAACTAGCAGGATCTTAAACTGTGGAATCAAAAATCCACCTCCACTTTTGGAATAACACCAACTGGTGTAGGGCCAGGGGAGTCAAGTGAGCAAGTTTTAATATTTTATAAGGCAATAGTGTCTCAGCAAACTACTCCAAATACAAGAAGGTCCTGTTCATTCTGGGAGCATGAAGACAGCCCCCCAGGAGAACTCACATACTTGATACAAGGTGAGAGACATTATCTGGAACAAGCATGGCATGACAATAACACAGTGAAATTCAGTGATACCACTTATGTAGAGCCATCTAGGTTGGCAAATACCTTTAGGATCATCAAGTCCCACCATAAACATAAACCTGCTATGTTCACCTCCGCATCATGTCCCTCAGCACCACATCTTTTAAATACTTCCCAGGATGGTTACCCAACAGGACAGCCTGTTCCAGTGCTTGGTCACTTTTTTGGTGAGGAAATGCTAACCTGATATCCAATCCTAATCTCCACTAGTGCCACGTGAGGATGTTTCTTCCCATCATTGCTACCCAGGAGAAGAGATTGACTCCCCCCTCATTACAACCTCCTTTTAGGTAATTCTAAAGGGTGATAAATTCTCCCTTGAACCTCCTTTTCCTCCAGGCCAAACACCCCCAGTGGTCCCTCAGCTGCACCCCATAAGACTTGTGTTCCAGACCCAAACAAGCTTCGTTGCCCTTCTCTGGACATGCTCGAGAACCTCAATGTCTTTTCATGAAGCCAGAACTGGACACAGGAGTTGAGATGTGGCCTCAGGGACTGTCACTGCCCTGGTCCTGCTGGCCATGCTATTTTGGATACAAGCCAGAATGCCATTGGGCTTCAGTTCCTGTAATACAGTAGTCAGTATCACAAAATAGAAATTACCTCTGACCAACGGGAATATATATATATATATAAATATATTTTAAGCAGCATCTGTGCAGTTGCACATCTGTGAAGCTCGGTTGTGACAGATGCAAAATATTTGTGTGTGTTTTATGAGTGATGGGCAGGGGATTGTCACTTTCGTGGTGGTAAAAGAATGTTTAAACACAGAGACATGAAAGGGAGGGCTGATCCTCACATTTATGTGCTCGCCAGTAGGTCCCTCAGTCATCCAAAAAAGTGTCACCAGTGTCACTATTTGCAGGCTTGAGGAGCTAATTGATGCAGCTGCAGCTGAACTCAATATTTTTGCTGGCAAAATAATCTGACGTGCTGTTGAATTAGAACCTGAAGGAGTTGCAGGTGGTCTGATGGGAGATGCAGCAGGAGAGCAGCCTCAGAACAAAATGCAGACAGGCTGTACATTTGGGGCATTTGGGAGGACAGGCAAAGCCTGGGAAACCCTAAGTGATTCCTGACCTGGAGGGTTAGAAGGTGAACAGCTGGAACACTAACCCTGTAATGCAGTGATCTCTCATTCTAAGACATAACACACACTGTGATCAACACACCGAATCAGAAACTTCCAGTTTGCATTCACCTGCTTCAAACTCTTGTTCCTTCTACTGCCTCCTGGGCTTTTTTATTTTTGATTTTAGAGCATTTTGGGAAGTGAAAATTTCATACACTGAAGCGACACCCAGTGATTCTCTAGACAGTTATAGCTCGCTTAATTCAGGAGATTCAATTCCAAAATAATGCATTTTTCCCTTCCCACTAGAGAATTTTATATAATTTCAACACATGAAAGTAATGGTTCTAGTCAGCTGAAAATTCTTATCCTTCAGTTTTTATCCTGTTTTCCTATCCACACGTTAACATAGGGAACAATTTCTTAGAGCAGAACACTGTGGTGTGCCCACCTTGTAAAACAAGGATCTATTTGTATTCTTTTTATGTCCTTTGGGTGTCTCTTCTCTTGCTTGGTGACTGATTTCCTGATGGTCTGTGAATATTAAACCACCAGACACTGAGACTCCTCACACTTGCCAGGCCTTTTCATACATCTAGATGTCTTTTGGTCTTAACAAGGTACCAGTATTAGGAACAAGCATTTTAGGAGCCCTCCTAGAGCACCAAAGTCTATTTATCTCTTCTGGAATCTTTTCACAGTGCTCAGTTTGAGCTCCTTAGGAATGGAACCACTGAGAATCTGCTGGGTTGAGTTGGCCTTTTACAGCACCCACAGTTTGCTCAGGGGACTGATCTCCCATACAAGCCCAACTAAGCTTGATAGGAAATATGAAATATTGTACTGTGAGTTACTACAAATACTTTGCATCAGCTACAGAGAATTTGATCACCACCACAAAGGGCTCAGTGGACACCCTTGTTAAGAACTCTGTGCCTACAGGCACAGCATCCTCTTCCTAGTTTTGAAGGGAAACAAAAAGGAGTCTAACTGTATGTTCAAGCAATTTTTCATTCACAAAAAGCACGCTGGGGAACTGCTTTTTGTGAATTCTGCTTATGCAAGATGTAATATATGTTGGTAGTTCTCAATACATTTTTGCTGCGCTGAAAAACAATGGGAACTTGTAAACTCCCCTGCCCACAGTAAAAACACTGTACAGCCCTTTAGATAAAGTAATTTTATATATTTTTTGACTAATACCACACAAACAATTGCATTCAAAGGCTGAGCTTAGCAACACTGCAGGAGGACACGTTATGAGGAGCTTTTTGACTCACGAGACCTTAATGCCATGGACAGGAAATAATTATGTATAGCAAATGGAGGAATGTGCAAATTCACCAAATGCTGATTATTTTGAATCCTGTACTCCTGTATGCTTGCAATCATAAATCACTCCTCACCTAAGAAATTGAGTTGCAAGCTCTCATTTTCCTTAACTAAAGCACCACCTATGGTGCTGGCAACAAAAACCATATAGCACCCACACAAACACCTATTCTATTTGATTTACACCCCTTTTCCTTATCAAAATAATCTTCCTGCTCCTAACATTTGATCCTTTAGTATAGAAACAAGTATTCTAGCGGTATGGGTGAAACCTGGGGATATTTATCTATGCAGAATAAAGAAGAAATAGATCACAGGCTGGAAAAATTAAGCTTATAGGTAGATAATTGATGGCCAACAACGTGTTCTAAATATAGCAGCTCTACCAGCAAGTGCAAAGAAGCAACAGCAAATTTTCTTGCCATGATCCACTGCCCTGTCAGTTATCTTCTTTCACGACTGCACACACATATAATAAAATGAGAATAAAGAGACATTGAATATAGATAACATATTTATCAAGAGAGCACCTAAGTGACAGCAAATAATGTAGATGGACACCCTTCAGGCTGAGGAGGAAGGAATAATGATAAATTGTTTTGCTGTACTGCTCTAGCTGAAGCAGAGGAAGTTTTTAATATTGGAGCTACTAACAGTTTAATTGGCCAGGAGAAGGTATTGATTGGCATTATGGTCAAGTATATACAGTAGAGTAAAATTCTGTGGTCATATAGAATATGCATGATTGTGGGCAGCAGTATAAGGGAATTAATGGGAACACACTGACATTGCCCCATTGATCACCCACACAGCAGCTTGTATTTTGTTTCTGCTTAATTTAAGGAATACACCTGACAACTATGGCTTCATTGATTTTTGAAACTTATTCCAGTTCTGAATTATCACATCTCTTCTCTGGAAAAGTGTAATACTTTATCATACACTGAACCTGTTTCTGAGGACAGAGGGAAAGAAAGGGGTGGAAAATCATCACTGAGAATACATTTTCAAAAGCTCAACATTTCTATTTACTGCTTCTCAGGAGCCACAATGAATCACATTCAGTTGTGTTTTCTAAAGGTAAATTTCCACAGAACCAACATATTACATAACATAAACAACAGCACAAAATTTGAGGACCGGTTTTTTTACAAAATTCTCTGTTTTACTCAAAAGCTACAATTCCCAGTTCTACATTTTTTTATCTCAAATTTCTAAACCAACTTATTCCTGAAATACTTATTTTTAAAAAACCTGGAGGAAAGCTGAAGCAAATCACTGAAGGTAATACCCTTTCTACATTCAACTGATGCACAGGGAATGCTGCTGTAGCACATTGCTGAAAAAATGGCAATAAAAATGAAGTACAGTTTAAGCAGAGATTTACTAGTGGGTAAATTGCAGCCAACTTTATCATTCTTTTAAAAGAAAAAAGAATTAATGGAAAGACTACAGGTCCCAAATATATATATATATATATACATATATATATATACACATATATATGCAGGTCCAAGTGTGTTTATAGTTTATATATATGTATAAGATCTATATATGAGGTAAAGAAAAGTCTCTATAAATCCTAGATATGGAAGTATCCACATTAAGGAGGTTACTCATGGTAAGACTCCCACGCAAACATAAGGAACAGAGCAGGTGTTGGAGAGGTGAATGCCAGAACCCATCCCTGCAAGGAACTCACAGCTATTAAAATCCCATATTGAGTTTAGAAAAATAAAAACCCACACAGGCCATGGCCAGGAAGTGGATTTTGCATATTTTTCATGTAAACTGATGCAGGCAAACTAATTTTATCACCACTAAGTAGCTTGTACATGTAATAAAATGAGGTTTTTTAGCTACCATCCCTTCCCATGTGCTAGGGAAAAACCTGCTGTGCAGCTGTAAGGCTGTGCCTATATGTTTAAGATGCTACAGAAATCCCACACTCATCCGTGTCATCATTCACAGGGAGAGAGAGTGCCTTGGTGACAACACACTTGATAACTGGCTGAGTTGTTAACTGTAATAAAATTGTTTGGAACAGAGAGGCCTGATGTATTTATTAAGCTGGTTCTTACAAAGCCATTACTGCAGCAGAGCTGGGAGAGGCACAATTTTTTTTCCCAGATTATGACACTCCTGAGTGTGGCACCACTGAAATACAGAACAGTAAAAGAGCACCTGTTCTGGAGAGAGAACATTTATGAGGATAAATAAGAATAACTACATGAGTGTGTGTATGCATACACATGTTCTGCATACAGAGACACAGAGTGAATTATTTTCACATGTGGCTGTAGCTCCAAAATCCTGAGGTTTGTGCTGGATCTCAGCTGTGGACTGAGTGATGTTATTCTACTGTCCAGAACTCAAGTGAAATGCCTAAAAAGTGACCACCACAGCCTCTGCCCCAGGGCTGGTTCACACAGGGGGGAGAAACCACTCCCTGAGCTGCCCAGATGGGAACAGAAACCCACAGGGGGCTCCAAAGGGATGTCCAGGGAGAGAGCTTGAAGCACTAAAAACCTTAAAAATAAGATATGCAAAAGCAACGTAGAGGTGCAAGTTCAAACCTACTGAAAATGAAGGAAAATAATCAACTATTTAGTAACTCTTCTTGCCATTTCTAAGGGAGTCGATGCCATTAATGCTAAAGGAATTGAAATGGGAAGGTGGTCGGGAGTGTTGGGGAAGAACCAAGTTTGCTGCACCTGCTGCAACCCTTGTTCCACCTTGCACAAATGATTATTTTACTCCTCTGGTCTTCATGTGCTGAATTTCTGTCATCTAACGTGAAAAGACTCCGAGTTTCTAATTTTCAGCTGGACAGAGGGGGAGCTGCTTTTCCAACACGTGATGTGTACCCTGAGTAAAGTTCTAAGCAACAAAATGCCAGCACTAATGAATTCTTTCCCATGATTATTTGAGTCACCCTTTGAAGATTCTCCAACTTCTGAGTGACTCCCTAAAAAATGCCAGGATGAAAAGCTAGTGAGAAGAATCAATCATTCCCCTGGCACAGCAAGGTCAGAAGATTACCCTGGAGGTATGATATGTGCAGAACACTGAGGAGAGAGCAAAAACCTGACACATATCACCAAAGTAAGTTAATAGAAAGCTAAAACTGTGTATATCTACATTATCAAAAGTGGTTAGAAGTTGTCTGCTCTGTCAGGATAAGACACATTACCTAGCAGTCAAATACTGACATTTTTAATTTGGTCAGTCCCCAATATAGTTATTTAATGATGTTCTTCTACAATAATATGTATGAGAGTGGAAATATGGGCACGAATGTGATTAGAGCTGCATTAGATGCAGTGATCTGTCACACTCAGCATTACCCAAATTCAGCAGGACAAGTGGCATCAATTCACTCTGTTCTGAATGGGCAAAACCACCTCACAAAGAGCATCTCGTGGAAAAATAATGTTCTTAAGGAAGCATAACTTTATAAAGACACCAGCTCCCTCACTATCACAGTGAATTTGCTGGGTCACTTGTGTGTATGTTCCTATCCTATTTAGTCTTTATAATGAGCTTTCTGGAAGCAGGGACTTTGATATTTGTGTGCCCACATAACTGCAAACTAAAAGGTGCTTCCAGAAGGGAAATGAATAAGGTTCCAACAGATTCTGTACGAGCCCACCAAGCTGGACACCACCCCAGTGAGGTCTCTTGGGACTGCTAAAATAAGGTGAGGTAAAAGAAGCATTAGCCCTTTTTAGTGTAGATGTCATTTTTCTGGAAAAAAATCTTGATTTAGCAAGGTCCCTGAATAGAGGAAACTCTGCCTAATTTTGTAAATGCCAATTAGTTTCAAGGCCTGGAAAAATACCCAGCTTTGGTGAGTTTGATACGCAGGAGGAAATATGAAATATCTACTCTTCCAAAGCCACAGATTTGGTTTATTGAACACCAGCATGGAAATTTATAGAAATCAGAGTCTGAAGAGTTTCCATTTTCCCTTAAATGTTGGACTGCTGGGTCAGACAGCATTTCCCAGGCTGCAGCAACATCACCTCCCTTCTTGCTGGGTGGGAGAATGACACAAGAGGCCTGAACCAGAGAGTAAGAGGAATTCATGAAGTACCAAAACACACATCCCATCAGGCATTAAAAAATTAGCAGGTTTTTGGACACAAGCCATACAATATGCAACCATTAGGCAAAATATTTAACTTTTCCCATGGGAAAAGCAGATCTCTCTTTTCTTCCAAAACAGTTTTGTTTTGTTTTGTTTGAAAAAAGAAAGTGATAGCCAATATCTCTGTGAAAGATAAAAATGATTGAAACTGCTTTTGCAATTGGTACACATGAATGGGGTTTCTTTTCAAACCCTCCTGGAGTTTGCATCATTCAGGTTACATGTCCAAGTGTGTTACAAAAAGCCAACTAGAGGATCAGGACCTTAAATTGCAGTTAAACTGCAATACCTCACTTTTGGTTGGTTCGCAATTCTCCTTAATAATGTCTCCTACAAAATAAGAAATGTCTAATTAAAAAAAAAAATAAAGGTGAAGGGAAACCTCTTGTTCTTCTGTTTTGTTTTCACTGGGTTAAGGTTCACATAAAAGTAATTCCAAAATTAAATTACATTTAAAAATCCAGAAGACAAGTCATTTGGGAAGCCTGCAGATATACAAATATGAAATCTTCTCTTCATTAAAACCACCAGATCATTAATGGAATGATTTTAAGGCACAGAAAAGAATCTCTAGCATAAATTGTATGATAAAATAACACACAGGAAGAAAAGTCAAGCTGACCAATCTCACTCCTCACAGCGAGGTGGAATATGCTGAGAGACCAACTTCTCTAAAAATGAGTCCAAAGGACTATTCATGCCTGCAAAGATGCATTTTTAGTAATTATATCTGGGTAAAACCTATGCTATTGGGGGCATCTGATCCATCTCTTGTGTTATTTTTCTACTAAAGATTTATTGGCTGCAAAATATTGGCTGAAAAATATAAAAAAGGGCTGTGTTGAATTTCATATTAAGGAATGCATTCATAATTATTCTTCTCTTCATAAAAGTTGGTCTGCCTGTTCTAGCTGTGCCTTTTCTCTGGTTTGCAATATTTTCTAGCTTCTGCCTACATCTGCAACGAATTTGGCACATAATGTTCACAGCTTTGTATAAGACTCAAGTGCCTTGTATCACACTGATGGAGGGTATGATTGTGTACAGATGCTTATTTTCACTTTCCAACTAATTTTTCCTTTCCTATCCAGACTCCTTTTGGCAGCGTTTAAAGGAGAAGAGGGGTTGAGAGGCGAAACAAACTAAAAAGGGTGGGGTCTTGGAAAGAATTCCATGAAGTGTATGAGAAATAAACATTTGCAAAGACAGCAATTTAGTTCAAAAAGCAGCTAAAATTGCCTTGTCCCACTCACATACCTGGGGAGCCTCCCTGTGAGACAGAGCTTGGATTCCCCAGGTCCAAACCCTCCTGCTAATAAATAATCCTACTTTTGACTGTGCATTTATTTCATCGATGGCATAAACAATTTCCCAAATTCAGATGAGCACGTGCAGCTGGACAGAACACCAGCCACACCAACAGCTGGATGGGGTCAGGCAGGAACCAGCCAAAATCCACACCCTGGCACTTGGCAGCATCCCTGTGTCACACCTCTGTGTCACACCTCAACTCGTGGAAGTGCTAAAAGAGTGACTGATGGTGTGGGTCTGGATTTAATGACAGGGATCTCATGCTAGCAGACAATTTTGGAGAGCACAGTGCTGTGTTTTCAGTGTTGGAACAGCTTGTCTCAGCCCTCCTCAAGAGAGGCACGAATTTTTCCACTCATCACTTTGGTCAGAACGAGACCCAGAACAGAAAAAAATGGGAAATCCCAGAACTGTGAATCTGTTTCTGGGTCCTGCCCAACATGAAGGGTTAGACTAATCACTCAGGCTCAAATTTCCACAGCCTCACTGTTCTGGAACACTGTGGATTTCAATGTGTTAGATCATACGAGGATCATCAGAACTTCACAAGTTCCTGGTGCTCTTAAAACCAAAGCCTTGATTTAAGACAGCCCAAAATGAACCCCAAGTGGCTGAATATGAGGTAGCCAAACCCCATAAACTCATTACTCTTCTACAACACTGTCTAGATGTTGTCCATCTGCAAAAATGGCAGCAAAGTTATCCTGAGGCAGGATTATTATCAATCACTTATTCACTGTGGAGCACAGTGGCCACCCTTGCTTCAAACTTCTATGAAATTAGTGGTCCCAAGGAGAAAGGGAGTTGTGTTGTGACATGCCTCACTTCCTATTCACAAACCTCTTTATTTTCCTTCTTGCATCCTCAGTTTGGCCCTTTCCAGCTTTCAGGGAAAGCTGCTACCTAGTCAGAGCATGGAAAAAACTGATGTCACAGCCAGAGGTTTGAGGAAGTCTTGGAAATTCATCAGCACTACTCCTACTTTTATTGCCTTTTTTTTTTTAAATGCACACAAACTACACATCTGGCTGAAGCTTTCATCTCGATTATTAGGTCTCCACAGCTTCCTGTAAAGAAAATAAATTCTTATTCAGGCCAGGACTTGTCCAGCAGAGTTCAAACTCTTAAAAATAAAAAGGTCAAGGCATACAAAGTGAGTCTATGAAGGAAGGTTGTGAGTAAGTCAGTAGATCTGAAGGTGATGGATGACATCTATAGGTACCTGTCCTCTGGTTACTCTTGGAAGAATAAGTTTATATCACAGTTGTCAAAGATGAAGCCTTAGTTTAAGGAGTTCATGCTAATCAGGCTCTGACTGACGTTCTCCTTGGGTCTCCTCCAGTCACTTACGTAGAGAAACTCCACATGACTCTAAGACACCAGGGAATCACAAATGAGGAGATATTTAAACTCATCTATTTAGGGCATGTTTGGTGATTTCTACTGACACTTGTTCTATAATAGCTAAATGTTGTGCTTATCATTTCACACCGCCAGGTCACCCCTTTGCCCCAGGACTGCTCAGACACGCCACCAGTTTTGCAGCCAAGCAGACACCCTGCAGGAGCTCACAAAGATGTGCATCTCCTTGGGAGCCACCAGCTCTCTGTGGTGCCATTTCTGAAATGAGCAGATCCCTGCTCCTCCTCCCTCCTCCCAGCTTATTCTGAAACCTGAACCTTCTTTGCAGGTTGACATGGGTTGAACGTGGAGCCTGCAGTCCACGGAGCACAGAGGGAGTGTCCTCACACCTTTCCTGCCCAAGTATGAATAGGTAAGGCTGCTTTGGGCTCCTTCTGGACTTTTGAAATCATGGATTTCTTCTTTTAGACACATTGACTGAGTGTTCCTGTCGACTGTGTTTCTACAGCTAATAGATGTTGCTGGGAAGCCATGAGGTCAGTCTTACTGTGCTGCCCTGATTTAATCCAGATAACATTTCTGCTTGCTTACTGACTTGAAATACTTAAAGTTTTGCTTTCAGAGAGTGATCTGTGGGGGTTTTT
This sequence comes from Campylorhamphus procurvoides, assembly GCA_013396655.1. Taxonomy (NCBI): domain Eukaryota; kingdom Metazoa; phylum Chordata; class Aves; order Passeriformes; family Dendrocolaptidae; genus Campylorhamphus; species Campylorhamphus procurvoides. The sequence goes on from WBMV01008444.1 coordinate 363,127, forward strand.
TCCCTGTTTTAAATATGGGTTTGGTCATCAAAAAAACCCCCCACACTCTCACTGAATTAAATTACTTCTGATTTAGGAAGAAGTGAACACACACAAGGAAAGACACACATCTGGAAAACACAGGAAATGCAACTCAAGTGCTCTGAGTAGATGGTTCAAGTTACTTTCCCCAGGTAATTATTCTCTTGCTCCCCTTCAACTCACAGACATTTGCTAACTGCAACTTACTAAGTCAAGCACTTTATAGACTTAGAGCAGCCACATAAGTCTTTTCAGCCTGTGAATAAACATGCAGACCTTCAATGTGCTCTGTATGCTCGGAAAGCATCTCTGTTTTCCTTACAGAGAGAGCAAAGGAAAGCAGCTTTTACATGGTTTGCCTGAAACAAATTTATGTCCTCTGCTCGCCCTTTATGCCTCTGGTCTTCTAAATTACAGAGAGCTCCATTTGAGCAATCTGTCTCCTAAGAGTAAGTTTTCAATCTTCCAACTTTTCACAGCGTTCCATTTCCTTTGATTCTCCGTATCCTTAAGAAATTTAACTAATCCATTACAAATTTCAGTGTGAATAGCTGTGCTACTGCAAAAACAGTTTGGACTTGTACCTCTGTCACCTCCCAGATTAAGCTGCCATTTTTCAGTAACTGCAAATCTGGACCCTCCATGCTCTGCCTCCTGCTTGCCCAGTGTGATCCTAAATAACTCAGTAGCAAAAGGCCACTGTTGAGAAGAATGAAGCTGTTTGAAAATAAGAACCTGACTCCAATGTCTTTCATATTGTCTTAAAACCAATATCTCTATTAGCAATAATTGTATTTCATGAGCTTTTAATGTTATCTCTTTTTTTTTTGGTGGCTTCCTGAAGTTTCCACCAGTGTGTTAAAATTCAAAACACCAACCATGGAAGATCCTTGGGATGCCAAAGGTATGGGTTATCTCTAAGCCACTTTTTGAAGAGCTCACAAAACCCCAACAGTTCAACATCTGCTGGTCCTGCAGCTCCACAAAGGAGGTACCAACGTGATGCCAACAAAAACATCACTGTTGGCTTAACCCATCCCATCAAGAAGCAGCAAAGCTGAGCATCTAAAACTATTCTGGACTCACAACCTTTGGTTTAGCATTCAAAAATGCCAGAATACACTCAGTCTTCACTCCTAATATTTGGTAAATAACTTCCCAGATCCAACCTCAATCTGTGTGTTAGAAGCTTGGCATTGAAAGTTTTGAAAATCCTCAAAATAGCAAATTCTTGCCATTTTAACACAGACCCATGAACGTGTAAAAATGTGAGCAGCCTAAAAAACAATAAAAATAAAATAAATCTTAAAATTAATTATTCACTTGAGAATTCTTAAAAAATAGATGCAGAAGGGCCATAATAAAAAGAAGAAAATTATATTATCAAATTTTGATATAAATTTAACCACTTTTCTCAAAATGAAATTTTATTGAATGTCTGTAAAAATATAGCTGTGTTAAAAACTGGCTCTGCTAGCCAGGACATTGCAGAACGAAGTGCTGGTTTACTGGAGACTCAGTTTGATCCAATTCACGCTCACACCGAGGCCAACACTCAAAGCCCTGCTCACTTCACAGGGACTGGAACTCAGCACACAGGCTTTGTTAAAATGTCTGTGTAGATCCCTTAATATTTTTAGACAAATTCCTTTCCAGGCGTTACTTTTACCCTTCGTTAGCACCTGATATAAATGCAATTAACTGGGATTTTAAGGCTGATTTATACATATATATATATTATCTTACCTTTTGAGCAAAGGTAAGATGTCAGGTTGATTTTATCTGGCTTTACATTCTGCTCTCTGTGCATTTGCACCTTTTTCCTTTCCCTTTTTTTTCCCTTTTTCTAACATCTGGAAATGAGCTGCAAGGGGCTGTTTTTCCCCATGTGAAGAGCAGAAATGTCTTTCTGGGCCAGAGAATTCCCAACCACTGCTCATGGCACTTCAGCTGCATCTCCACAGGCCAGGGCTAAGTGATGCCAGCCCGGGAGAGCTTTGTCATGCCACAGCTCCTCATTCCCACTGTGACTTGCAATCCCATCAGGTATATTTGCCTGTAAACAATAAATCCGACCTGGACTTTTCCCACACCAGCCTTTCATCAGCTGTCAGGGCCTCCCTTTAATTCCATCTGCTCAGGGCACCAGTAGTGTCCATTGGAAATGTCCCTTCCCATCGCCTGGCGTGCAGCCAAGGGTAACTATTGCTTTAGATCATATTAAAGGTGCTCTCTCTCATGGCTCTTTTGAAAACAATCTCTGCTGGAACCACGGGTTCTTCAGAGCTGCCAACAAGCCATAATGGAAGGCATGCTGAGACAGGGAATACACAAAAACAAAAGGTGCAGCCACTGCCAGCAATTAAAACCCTCCAGGCTGGGCATGGATGGCAGGTGAAAATAAAGGCTGGCTGTCACCGTGGTGTGACCAGACCTGGAAATTGCTCCCAAGCATCCCCTAGTTTGCAGGCAGAGAGGTTTTTGCTGGGGGGGTGTCTTCTGAATGGTCACCACTGTGATTCCATCTCTCCTCTGAAGAATAAGAGGAGGAAATTGCTCCTTTCGTGGCAGACCTACTGATCTAATTGCCATTTTGTAAGGCATCCAAGTGGCAGTCACTGATGCAACATTAAGACACTCTGAATAGATCCCTTCCTCTACACAGCGAGGAAAGAACAACAGGAACAAAAAGTGCCAACCAGATCATTTAATTTGCATCTCTGGTTATTGACATTTCCATGGCAACTTCATTAGGAAGTCATTCATTTTAATGCTCCTGTTTATGTTTGGTTCACAAATCCTTGCTCAGTCGTCCTTCCTGTGGTGGTAATATTCAGGAAAGTTCTTTTTGGTACAAATCAAAGAAGTCCCTCAGAAACAGATTGACACAGCCTAAAGATCTACATTTTTCACTACAAAAAAAAATAAGGAATGCATTTGGTTTACCTTGAGGGAATATTATTCAGATCATGATTCATGAAGACATTTAAGCATATGCTTCACTCCATCCAAGGCAGGGCATTAACTTACTTGCCTTCCACCTGAATAGGCATCAACATGAGCCAAAATACGTTCTTGAATCAGGGCCTTAAAAAATCTGTCAGTCATCACTTACTATACAGGCCTATGAAGTATTAATGCACAGAGGCCAACACAATAAATAAATGAAGCCAATAATGTACAAACTGTTACAGGCAACTAAAGTAACTCAAAACATATGGGTTTCCTCATGATCATAAACTAACTCTTAGTTTTGGTACAGTATATATAGATCAAGGCCTTTCTCTGTTATTTGAGTATCTTGGTAATCATCCCACCTCAGGAACTGAAAATGTTGCATAAAATCCATAGGCCTTTTTAAGCCTCTTGGGTTGAAGTCAACATTTAATCTTGGAGAGGAAACCTAAATCATCCTCTCTGGAAAGTCTATTCTTTGTATTTACAAAATATAATTTTCTTTTCATCCTTATTCCAAAAGAGATAAAAATGCATAATGAAATCACTGAAAACTTCCTGCAAGGAAGAAATCATAAGGACAGCCCTGCAAGTAAACAGCAACACAACTAATGCAATTTCTCCCCTACAATCCAAGATGAGGAGATCCAAATTCTTTCCCCAAATGGTTTAGCTGGGAACAGACTCAGATTAACAGATGGCAATAGCCAACCTCATTACAGGATGAAGCAGATAAAAGCAAAAGTCCAGTATCTGAAGGATGATAAGGAGGAAACACAGATGAGAATATTGAAGCTGTTGGAAAGCCCTGCCAACCTCCCCTGTGTCCTGCCTGGAGAAATACATGCATATATATTTTTATATGTGTATAAATCAACAAACACCTGCTTTTATAGCAAACTCCCAGCGTTTAAATCTGCCTGCTACATTCGAAAGTAGGATCTCAAACAAACTAAAAAGGAAACAGAAACTTAAAAGACATTTATTGATCTAACACAGCATGAGGATACAGGAGATAGTTAGAATTGCTGTTGCTTTTGAAATATGCAACCAAGGAAAACAACATATTCGTGTAACTGCTATAAATGTGGGTTGTGTGCTTGGCCATTCTTTCCATACCTTGTGCTTTCCAAAGTGCAGGACAAGGCCTTAATCTAAAGTAATACAAGACTGCAAATCAAAGACTTCTGAAGAGTTACAATGAGCTTTCTCCTGAATTAGAGGCTGGTTCAAATTGAAGGCTCCAGATCCAAAACCAAACAGCCTATTTCTTCACACTAAAATAAAATCTCTGTAACTACACACAGCTGTTCAATTCCTCTTTCCAGCAGGAGCCATTCCTGGGAGAAAATCTTAGGAAAAGAGATTTCTCCCATTCCTAAGATGCATGGCAAATGTTACTTCAGACCTGTGATGTTCTAGAAGAGCCCTCTGAGCTCTTTCAAAGAGCACATACCTGAGAATTTTTTAGAAGGCTTCTGAAAAACTGACACACAGAAACTCAGGGGGAAAAAACCCCATTCCAACACTCTTCCACACCTCTTTCAATTTCTATGAAATGTTATGCTTAAAAGATCGCTTTAATATCTCTGCTTTGATTTATTTCCACTCTCCCATCCCTTCTGACTGCCTTGCTGTGATTCATTGTGGCTCCACACCGTGTCATCAGTCAAGATTTACACAGGGGGCACCAAAATTCTCAGATCCAGGATGCAGGGTGTGTCCTACACACACCTTCCACTCCTGCAAGGTCACCCAGTGCAGGGGTTTTCCTCTCCAATAAAGAGGAAAACAAAAAAAAGGGAGGAAAAAAGGAACATTCAAGGTTTCCCTGGGATAAGGCCACTTGTTTTCTGCATTGTGACAGTCTGACATTTATGGGATGTAAGTATAAACTGCATGACATTATAGCATGACACAGTATAGCACTGAGCAGGAATTTATGTCCTCACCTGACATAATCTATGTGCTCACTTTTAAGCCAGGGGAAACACACAGTGATGATCCTTGTTAAAATGTGGTGCCTCTGGAGAAGGTGTTTCCCTTTAATCCCACCCTAATTATGACAATTTCTACTCAAAGGGCAACTTACATTCTGTAAAACCACTGAACTGGTATCTCAGATACCATGCTTTGGTAATTATCAATGAATAAATGCTGATTTTTCTGTAGAGATCCTTACCCTAGAAGAAAAAATCCCCCAAAAATAGATGATCCAATGAAAATTGAAAACAATAACTTCTGTCTCAAAGGCTGTGTAGGTATAACACCTCCCAGAGGAAAGTTGTAAATAGAGTTCAAAATGGAACTGGAACAGAAGAAAACCTGGGCCAGTCATGAATTTACCTGTAGATTTCCTGTGACCTTCAGTATAACCTTGATTTCCCCACACCTTACCTGGAGGAAGAAGGAATTCATTCTCTCACATCTGAAGCTTGTTTTGCAGGAGGAGCAATCTCACCCAGCATAGCAAGGTTAGTCCCTGCAGAGAACCTGCAAGAATCCAAGCCAAAGAGTTAAAAATGCATGTATAATAGATCCAAATCTGGCCTTGATAAAATTAAAAAGCCCTGGTGAAATTTTTATAAACCTACGTGTTATAAAAGCGATAACAAAATCTTGAAAATAAAAATTTATTACAGAAACATCAAAAACTTCAGGTTTACCTGTTTCATTCTCCTGAAAAAAAAATGGGATTGATCTTATTTAACTTTTCTACAAAATGTTTTCCTTTCCACAAGATTTAATATTTTAGCAGAAGGCACTTCAAAGAAAAATTTCCAAGCAGTGCTAATGACAATTTATAGGGTTTGACAAACGGTATTTGTCTTGCACTTCAAGTTTCTGTGTCATCAAGAGCCACCGTGACACAGATGAGCTATAAAATAAACAGAGTCCCTTCACAATTGATCCTGGGTTTATAAAGATTTATAGATTGGTAGCAATTTTTCAACAAAATGCATCTTTCAGGGAGAATTTTAAAACGTTACGACGTCTGAGCGGTGCCAGCCGCTTTGAAAAATACCTTTTTGTGATGCTTTAAATTTAAGGGCTAATAAAAATATATATATCCTGGAAGAGGGAGAGCAGGCAGAGACCCTCTGGCCTCTCTCTCGCCATGGATTGTTGCAAGAGGGGTGGGTGACAGTGGGGCTGGAGGCCACCAACACCCAGGCAGAACCAGCCAGGGTCATGTGGATGCTCTCACAGAAATTGGAAAGAAGATTTTTCCATTGCTGGAAATTTTAGTATCTGAATTGGATAATTTTTTAATTTGAAAATGTTCTAATTCAGCCAAGGTTCAATTACCTAAGTCATAAGATATTTGAGCAAAAGTAAATAATGACACCTTCTTAATTAGCTGAATTAGAACTTTATTTTTTGCCTTTATTTCTTCTTGAAGTCTTGAAGGCCTTCACTAGTTGAAGAAATAAGGCATGGCCTATATATTTTCCCCAAGAGCACATGGTATCAAAGACAAAAACCAGATTCAATTATAGTGGGAAGAAAAGCTGATTATTTATTTACATTCTATGAACATCAGTTTTTCGGGCTCTGCTCATTTGTTCTCCATCCTCAGGACTGGAGGGCAGTGGAGTCCATAGCAGAGTGATGAGGTGGCCCTTTGTGTCATCCTGAGTGACAAGAATTCCTGTTCCCCAGGCTGGACCTTCTGATCTGACCAGAGCTCTGGGTAAACCCCAGGACTTCCTTCACGCAGGCAAAATCAGAAAAACAAAATAAACCCCAGATCCATCTCTATTTTGTTTCCAGTGAACTCTCTCTGTTTAAAGTAGAGACGACTATTTTTCCAGAAAATAATAAATACTCTGCTTGGAATTTATTTACTTTTAGGTGACATTGGCAGAGAGAATTTGGCCCTTCAAAATGCAATATCCATTTGTAATGTGGCAAAAATCAGAGAATTCTTTACCTTAACCTTATTCCTATTTTGGAGGGAACAAATGTGGCTGTGAAGACACATTCTTAGTAAAAGCCTGTGTTACCCAAGCCCTCTCTTTTTCAGATGTCTGGCCTTCTCAGACTCATCAAGCTGTTTCCTTCCGTGCTTTCTGGCACACCAAGGCAGAAATTAAACCCCCTTTCCTCCGGTTGGAAAACTAAATCCTCCAAGTTTCTATTTGCTCAGAGACCTTGTCCTTGCTCTCCCAAACTTCAGCGAGGAGCCCTTTGACACACGATCCCCTCTGTGTTAAACCCAGCGGGGTGGGCAAGGCATGGATGTCCCGATGTCAGAGCCCCAACACACCCCTGAGCCCCCTAAAGGCCCCCCAATCTCTTTGTGTGCCGGTGCCACGGAGAGCTGATGTCATGAAATGGTTATGAGGAACAATAATAGCAGCAGAACTGTTTATTTAATTAGGAGCAAGGGTAAAATCCCACTAATGCTGCCCGATCAAGGGTCGCTTTGAGGGGTCTCTGTCGGAGTATGGGTAGCCTTCAGTGGCTGGGGCTTAATAATAATCTCTAGACTTCAATTTCCTACTAATAAAGGGTAATATAATGTAGGGTAAGCCCCCTTATTTGTTCAGATCTTTTTAACCACTGAGGAGCTAATATGCAACAACTGAACAAACAGTGGCCACACAGGTTTCAATTTGAGAAGCACAGATGACCCCTGATGAAAGAAATAATCAGTCAAGCTCGGAGGCAAGGATGGAAAGCTAGCTGGTAAAATGCTTTTTATTTTTTTTTTTATTCCTCTGTGCACCAAAAGAAAAGTGAGCTACTCTTAAATAACCATATACGATATCAAGGAAATGTGGCTGAAAATGACTGTGGAATTGTTACACTACAAAAACCCTTACGGCTTTCAGAGAATTTGCCTTGGTAGGTTCTGAAGTTCTGATAATTTTGCAAGTGTATATTACTAAAGAGTCTGTAGAAAGCTCTGTGGGAATTGCAGAAGTCTGAACATTGTCTCTGTGCAGTTTTAACAGCTCACTTTCCTGTTTACTCCCACACACACTGTCCCAAATACCTGCTAAAATTGAGTGTTCCTCAGGAAACCCTGGTCTGTGCAAAGGGGAGGCTGCAAAGATTTTCCTCACAATGCAGAAACACCACTTTGCCCTTTTATTGAATACTAAAGTCTGGACACTGCAGTGGCCTCCAGATGTCAGGGCAAATCTCAGCATCAGTGCAGAAACACTTGCTGGAGGGGAAATTAATTCTCTTTAATCCAGAATTTTTAAGGCTGTGTTTCAAAACTTTTTCTTCCTAGAACTGCTGGTGGTTTGTTTCCTGCATGCCCACAGGTTTTTGAGTTTGGTTGGCAGTCTGGGTGTCACCCATCCCATGTCTCCACTTCATTTGCCATGTCCTAATTTGCTTGGATGGTTGTTTGGACAGCAGCTCCTCTGGAATGACCCTGGATTCCCATACCAGAATCTTAATCCAATGAGGTTTTTTATCCTGGGGTGGGTAATCAATACTGAGAGTCAGATTTACGTGCCTCTAAATGTATTAGTTATGAAATGAAACTTAGAGAGGGTGCCATGTGATCAGGAGAGAGAATTGATAGAAACAACATTTTTATGCTTCTCAGACTAGAATAAATTTGAAGGCAAAGTTCATAAAATCAAAAATTGAAAATACTTACAAATATGGTGTAGCATTTTACTCTGTGCCAGATTCCTGTTACCTGTGTATGGAAACAAGGAGAAGCAAGTTAAAGGATATGGTCCCCAGTGAACAGGAAATCTAAATCCTATTAATGCTTATAGGAATTACACCTACACATTTAAAGGGTAGTGGAGAAGACCTTTAAATCGATTACCTGACAAATGACTACACAATGAGAATAACTTTTTCTAAAGCACTGTGTGACTCTACTTCAGACTCTTAAGTTGCATGGATTTTACAGTCATTGAAGTAGTTTGTAAGGTTATAAAAGGATATGTACAATATATAGAGATGGAAAACAGCATAAAAAACAATATTTACCAACTAATAATAATTACTGAAAACTATGGTTAATTCAATATCAATAAAATAGGTGGCAATATGGTTGTAATCATCAGGCTGGGGCACTACATAGTGCTATATACAGCTATTTAAAAGGCCAAAGAAACTAAATAGCAGTAAGGCTGGAAAGCCTGCACAGGACCATTTGGAAAGGTCCAATATTGGTGTAAATTACACCTGGATTCTTCTTTCTGTGCAAAGAGCAAAACACCTGCAGCACATGAGAAAAAGGGAGGAGGGCACAAAGGGCACAAGAGCATCACATCCCTTATTTACCAGACACATCATGAGAAGGAATCTGGTGGGATTCAGTGACTCTGACAACCATATACTTCATTTTACCTGCCAACATCCTCAAATAGTGCAGAATTCTCAGTGTTTTGTTCTCCTTTTCCCCTTGCAGCAACAAAGGAAACATTACTTAGGGTATAGGGGGAAGCAAATGCTTTGCCAGTCTCTCCCAGAAATGTTTGTGATTCCAATGAATTCTGACTGAGTGAGAATCTCAATTATTTCACACAAGGTTATTGACAGGGTGCTTGAGGGCACACACCCCCTCCAACCCTTTCTGTCCTTGTGTTTCCTAGAAGTTTTTGGGATCAGCTTCACCTTTCCCTCATCCCACCTGCCCTCCATCACATCTCTGGTTCCTACAGGCTGTGGATTTATGGCCTCCATTCTGACTGCTTTCCACAAAGGTATTATCAGCATTTTGCCCTCTCATCTTCAGATTGATGTAATTGCTGGGGAGTGAGAGAGTGAGTGACCTGGAGTGCCACCCTCCAGCCCTCTGCTGATGACAAGCAGGAAGCTTTCCCAGGCTGATCCTCTGCCAGCAATGATGGAATAAAACTCTCACATCATCTTCCATCCTTCCATAGCTCCTAAGTCCTTTCTGCTTAATTTTTCACTGTCACTGGCATGGCACCAGCACTAACTCACTGGATTGGAAGAGGTTGCTTTGCAAATTAATAATGAACTAGTTGAAGTAATTAGCTAAGAACTGATTGCATCCTATGTCTTCAAATGCTGTAGTCAGACTTCAAAAACAGGCACAGGCAAATAACATCAAACCATAGGATTAATAGGGAAAGGAAAAATAATAATAAAAACTCAACCAAAAAAACCACACACCCAGTCTTTTCTCAATTTTGATTCATAAAATAATGCACAAATCTACTCCTTGGCAAAAAGCAAATCTTATGGTCACATAAAAATGGGAAAATTAGGTATTTACTCGCAGCCCAATAGAGCATGTTTCCTACATGTAATGCTTGTACATAAAAACATCATGTGAGGGTTGAGTGGTGCAGGTCAAATGGATGTCCAGGCTGAAAGGTCCTGCAATTTGGACTGCAAACCTCTGCTTTTCAAATTGTTGACTTTCTGGGATGCAAAATGAAATAAACATGAAGTCTGTAGCCTGTATTGCTTGCACAATCAGATCATTAGATAATTAAAACAACAAAAGCCACACAGAAATATTGGCTGTAGATGTAAATCAATTACTCTAGAAGCAATTACTTTGGATCTAAATTAGCCAGGGTTATATGGGAGATATATAATATTTAATTTGCTGTATGGCTCTGGCACAAATCCAGCCAACAGCAGCAGCAAACAAAAGTCACTACTTGCCAGGCAAGGTAAAGAACAACACAATTACTCTGTATTGGTGATTCCAGCTCTTAAAGCAAAGCTGTAATTAGTACTGCAACAAGTTATGGCTTGGAAAGGAAATTCAGCTACTGTGAATGAGAAGAGCTTACCAGGAGGCAGAAGGAGGACTAATCTGGGGAAACCATTTTATTTCTTCTAGATCACATGGGAATTCTGTCAGCAGAACTCCTGCTTGCTTTTACCTCATCATTTTGAAATGTCCACATTGTAAAAAGGGCAATAATTCCTGTCTTTTTGAATGAAGAGAGAGGACACCTGGGCAGGTTGGTCTCAGGCTGAGACACAGCCCCACTCACACTGTCCCCCCACACACAAGGTCTTGTCTGGCTACAAAGGGGCAACCAGAGAAAATTCCCCTGACCTGGAAATCACAAGGATGTAACACAAGGTACATTCTGGAACATTCAGAGGGAATATTTGCATTTTCACCTGCACCTTAGTCCACAGCTATGTAAAAATGTGGTTTGCTTTTTCCTCAGCCAGTCACCCAGGTCTGGCAAGGTGTGCCCTGAGGTTGCACAGCCCAAGAACACCTGGGAAAATCTTCAAACACCAGATTCAAAACCACTTTGCACGGGCAGAACTGCACAGTGACTGGTGACAGTAGCCAAAAAGACATCTTAAAAACAGCTGTGGCTGTAAGAGCTGATGTTTGGTTGACAAATGTCACTCCTGCTTCAGGCAGAGAAGTCTCTGCCCCAGTGACCACAACCCTGAATACAGCTGAGCAACATCAGAGCAGGCAAAACACACCTATGTCAGTTGTATGATAGGTAGAATCTCTCACCTGTCCCAGAGCACTTCAAAAAGTTACATCATGCATTTCAGACAAATTAATTTTCCTCTCAGGCCAATACAACTCTAAAGTCACAGTTAAGATTTTTCTTTCTGGAGGAAATCCCAGGGACAGGCAATATGAAATTTCATTTTAATTATCCCTTAGAGTGAAAGGAGAGGGAAAGGAGGACAGTAGTGTCTTTGGTCAGAGGGAGAGAAGGTAATAAAATGCTACCAAAGGAGAAGGGTAATTGCTGCAGCTAATCAGAAAGAAAATTGCTCAAAATGCCATAAGTAGTTCTAAGAAAACCTCAAATCTCCCTTAAGAACTTAAAATAGGATGAAACTGGTGCTTGGAGTTGTTCCGAATCTCTTTGTTCTGCTAAATCGATTTTCTTTCATTGCACATTTAATCTGCCCCTCTACAAACAAACTTTGGGGTGAGGAAAATTCCAGGGCAGGGCAAGGCAGGGATGCAGGGAGGTTCAATTTTGGGAGTAGGTCTCTCCAAAGCAGTAATTCCAAGAAAAACTTTGGAGAACTAGCCCCTTTTAACACCCTAAATATGAAAACAGTGGGACAGGAGCTCTTGTCATGCCAGCACTGCCCAATGAGGGGAGTCACAGCAGAGCCCCCATCCCTGAGCCTACAACTACTGGGAAAATAAATGACTGAGCTAGGGATGCGAGAGAAAGAGCAATTAAAATGTCCCCTTTTTTATTAAATCAAGGACTGTTTAGCCTTGGGGGCTTGGAGGGATAGGAAATCAGGCTTTTCAAGCTTTTGCAGAACAGGCTTTGGAAAATCTCTGTAAGAGACATCCCCGTCCTTTACAGATTGTGCTCTGCCCTTTCTCCTTTCCCTCATGGCACACGTGTAGGGAGATTTGTTAGACCTTAAACTTGTCACAAATGGAGTTGCTAACAATTTGCCCCCCTGTTCAGATGCTCTTGCCATTGCTTTCTCCAGTAATTACTCAGTGGCTATGTCACACCAAGCTCCATAAGTTCCAGCTAATCACTCTTAAGTGCTGGAAGCAGGACTGTATTTGTGCAAAGAAACAGCAATCAAATACGGGAAGCAGATGGCTGGTTCTTGTCCTGTTACCACACTGAGCACAACAGATTAAGCCATGATGGATTTATCAGCACTGATGGATACGTTAACACCATATGCTTTTATAGAATAAATAGCTTTTGACGTTTCGTCATAATTTCTGATGGCCCAATTTTTAAAAAGCTGGTTCTTTTGAAATGAAAATGTAGATGTTTTGTCCAAAAAAAGCATGCAGGTTTTGCTGCATTCTCCTTCAAAGTTGCAGTTCAGCACCTTATATTAGACAAAGGACATGATTTAAACCTCCGAAAGTTGAAGAAATCCATAGGATTTCTTTCAACCATAAATTGAATGTTCACTTCCCCAGAAGCTTTGTGACAATCAATTCTTGTAATTGATAAATGCCAGTATTTTAAACTGATGAAACTATTAGCTCATTTGCCATATCTCAAGAACCACATATAACATTATGCAAACAGCAGTAAAGCAAACATAAGTATCCAAAACCTTTTCCTTTCTGATTTATAGGCTGATCTGCTGGCTGGGGGGACACACTTGAAGATTTAACCAATATTTTGCAATCCTAGCACAAAGTATGCCCTCAGATTGTTCAAAAGCGAGATGAGGAAAGGATAAAAAAGTAAGCAATTCTGCAGGAATGTGGGTGTCAGCTGCTGTCAGTAAATGAGCAGCTGACATGTATAATGGGTGCATTCGTGCACTGGCACAGCAGCCACTTCAGGCCAGGCTCTGAACGGCTCCTGCACACAGTCCTCATAAAGGGGTGATCAGTAGGTATTCATTTCTAGTCCTGCTGCCTCCAGAAGAGCAGAATGCTTAAATCACAGCAAAAGTGTGAACAAAACCATGTGCTTTCTGGGGACAATAGGCATTTTTGGTGTTTCTGTTCAGTGGTTCACAGTTGTAGAAAACACACAGAAAAGCCTATTTATTCAGTGTCACCCATCAAAACCAGCTGCATGTGTGTGTTGTGTGTGCACTGCTGCACCTTCCCATTGCTCCCCTCATATACTTGAGTTCCTGTACAGGTCATCAGGTTGGTGTTTGTTAATTGCTCCTCTGCAGTCTAGGTTTTAATCACCTGATCCATCAAAAGCCCTTCTTTCCCTGCCCATATTCATCTTGTCACTTAGTGACACTTTTTGTAATGGAAGCAGTAGATCTATTGATAGCATCCCTCAACAGAGTGGAAGGCGTCCTGCATTAGCTTTGTCTTCCAAACCAGCCTGTTCTATTACAATTGACCTTCTCTTCTTGATTACCACACAAATCATAGTCCTCTCCCCACTCCTCCCCCCTGTCTCTTGGAGTATTTCTCCTGTAGCTGTTTCAATTGCCTGACTGCAGCTGGTAATTGGATTCATGTTTGGAGCACAGCTCTCTACGTACAAGTCTGGAATAATTCAAATAGGAGCCTGGCCTAGGGCTTAGGCCATATGTTAAATTCAGATTTGTGCCTGTAAAATCTGGAGTGCCCTGACCGGAGCATAATCCACTTAATGGCACAAAATCCCATCCTACTTGGTGCCTGCACTCCTTTTCTGAAGTAGAATTCCATTTCACTCCTCTTCTAAGATGTTAAGGGTGATTTCATTACGGTGACTTGGTGAATGTAAAGGTGATGTTACTCTGGCAACTCTCTTGACTCGCTCTAGTTCCAGGAAGCAATGCAAGCAGTTTTCAATTACGGCAGCACAATAATTAAACACCATAAAAACCTAAAAACCCAACCTGACAGCACATTTTCTGTATACACTGCTCCATTTCCAGAGTCTGAGACCACCAGGACCAAGCCCAGAGTAACCACAATGCTCCAACTGCGAGCTGTGAAAGCACCTGAGTCCCAAAAAGAGTTTAGAAATCAGGCTCTGGTGTTACTATATCCTCTCCATTAAAGCATTTTCTTCTGAAATCAGATCATTACTTGAGTTGCTCAGGGTATGCCAGCTTGAGACCAGGGCTCCACCTTTACACCTCTCCTTCTGCTGCCAGGGGAGCAGAGAGCTTTGAAAGCTCCTGTGCTACCTCCCAGGTGTGTGGCTCTGTAGGTGGAGACCAAAGGTGCCTTCCACACCTTCACTGGCTTCACAGCTTGTCAAAGGATGAAACAACCAGCCTGAAGCAATTCATTTCTGTCTCCACATCTTGCTGAAGATCACAGAAGAAAGATGTCATTTGAAGAAAATAATTCAAAGTGCTGACACTTGACTGAGGGGTCATTTCATACCAGGGTAGCAGCTTTTGAGCTTCTGGTGATAAAGCACCTGCCTGCGACGGGGAAGATCTGGGTTATACTCCCAGCTGTGCTGGATTCAGAGCAAACTGGGAACACGAGGGCCTCTGACATACCTGGGAACGTGTTCCTGCTGCCCTGCCAAGCAGCTTTGCTGCTCCATCTTCCATAAAAACCCTTCTGTGTTTAACACAACATACACTACATGCACGATCTGCAATTCTCAGTGCGTTGCTTGAAGTTCAAAGTAATGCCTTGAAACTGCTCTCCCCCACAAAAAGTTTAACTCTCTCCCTTTTCAAGACTTACAGTTTCTTGCCAAAAATATCACTCAGAGTAACACACATCCTTGCAGCAACATTCCTTTTCACAACTTGTCATTTTCAAATGTCCTTTCTCCATGGAAAATAGTTCTGGAGCAGCATAGCATCTCGTGGATCAGCCAAAATACCTCCAGAAGAGGAGAAGAACCAGAAACTGGTTGAAATTTGTGTCTTCTCCCCTCCACAGCTCCTGCAGCAAGTTGATCACTTCCTCCTCTTTCATTACTAAAGGTCTGAGCTATAGGTTGATAGTGTTTAGCTCATTCTGACATGTTATCTCTTTGCATCAAGAAAGATCAATTAAACTAGTTACTAAGCTTACAGAATTCACCTTAGCAACAGCCTTTGAGGCTCCTGAAACCCCTTACTTAAAAAAAAACAAACTGCCATAACCTCCACTTTCAGTGTTCCCATCATGAGAAGGATCTCATCCCTCCACAGTGTCACACTTACTTAACACAGCTCTTCAAAACTTAAGAGATGCCCTATCATTTTTGAACTTCCAATTTCTAACTTTTTTCTTTCTTCCTCGCCTCTGGGACTCAATAACTAAAGTCTCTCTCCACAGTTTAAACACTGGTGATGGCCTGATTTCCTCAACTCTACAAACAGGGTCCAGCAGTAAGCAGAATTTATCTTTTCACCTACATCTGCCCTACAAATAAAATGAGATTTCTTCCGTACTACCTGATTGAAAGTGGACTGGAACGAATGGAATCTGTCTATTGCTGACACTTTTGGTGGTAGATCTTGTGTTGGTTCCTTTGCCTAGGATTGCAGTTGCTAAAAGTCAGCAATAAGTTAAAACCTCATCTTCACTTCCCACTCACCTTGAGAACTCCTACCACCATCTCACCCCTGTGAGCCTGAAAATGTTACTGACCTGAGCTCCAAGGCCATTAAAATGACAGGAAAAAAAGAATCTTTTTCTTCCCTTTCTCCTATTTTATAGCTTTAGACTCTTGTGACAGATTATTTCTCTCTTGCTGGTCATGCAAACAATTGGAAATTAGAGGATACAGGTGCTACCATCTGTATGGTTTTGCTTGTGGTATTTGTCTTACATTTACATTACAATGTCTCTACTAATGTAACTAAACCATAATTCAGTCTGTGGGAAACAAAAACTGTCAATACACTTCTAAAAAGTGCCTTACTGCACTTATCTCAGTCAACATTTATTCTGTGAAATGGAATCAGGATGTTAAATGTTTCTTTCTGGAAGGTTTGAGATGCCACATTTTGCCATCTGTTCTAATTATTTTTGAATAATTTGGCAGATCTTGCTTTTGTTACTGGACCACAGGAGCAGATTTCACCGGTCTGAATCACATGAAAAAAAAGGCAAAGTTGGTATTTAGTTCAAAACTGCAACATTAAAGAGTCTCATACCAGTAGGGTGCAATCAGAGGTCTGGAACACCCAGGCTAGGGAGATAAAGTAGGGGTAAATCTTCACAATTCTCTTTTGGATGCCAAAAATGAGGGAAAAAATGTCAAACCCAGATAGGTGGTGGCATTAGTTCTTGTGCAGAATATTCTGCATTTCCTGGTTTATCTTCATGAAGAACTCTAAATTAATTTTTAAGGTTATTCAGCTCTTGATCAGAGAGTCTGAGTCTCTAAGGCAGAGAGAATCATCATCCTTTCTCAGATACAAAGAATAACGACCAATAAATTGGTCATAAATAAAAGAAAGAATAAGTCAATCACAAATAAAAGAATAATGAGCAATAAATGACCCCTGAGGTCACAGGGGACATCTGAAGGCAAGCTGATGACAGCACACAGGGCTCTCCAGGTCCAAACTGGAACATCAGGAATTACCCTGGGATCAATTTGGAACAGTCACTACAAATTAAGCTTTGCTGGTTTAGGACATGTAAAACTTAGGGAAATGTTGGAGAGAGTCCAGAGCAATGCAATGGACCAAGTTCTACTGCATTATAAATGCTAAATGCACAATATTAGGCTACTGGAAAAGATGATCCAATATGAGTTGGTATTGGAGAGTGTGCAGCAGATTGGCCAGTTATTTACTGTGAAGATAACTCAGTCACTTCAACCTATCTCATCCCAAACCACTCTGATTTTGGAGGAGAAAAGCAAACCCAACGCAAACCAAACCCCCAGACCCAAGTGGAATTTCAGAGCCAAGCGATGAGCTCGGATCCAGTCTGTGACACTGCTGGGCACATGCCCTTCAGCACGTCCTTCCTCGCCCTGCCTCATCTGCCCATCTGTGAAAGAGGCCAGAAATTGCTCCCCGTGGTTTCTCACAGGGATGCTTGGAGCACTGATGGAGGTTTGCACGGCTCTCTGGATGTAACACAGCCTGGGAAGGGACAGAACATCAGCACACTTTCCAAAATTGCTCTTGATTTGGGGTGCACAGTGTCAGCTCTGACAGAGACCACTGCTCACTGTAAATACATCATTTACAGACCCAGACACAATATAGAGATTTTATAACCCTCCTAACTGATTACCTGGGCTTTTTATAAAACTTTGTTCCTAGTCCCTTAATCTCTAGCAACAGAAACTATAACAAGAAGTAATTACAGTCATGAAGAACTCTTATATTTGCAATTCTTTTTGCAGTGTGCTTTGCAATTAACAGACCACCATGCTATAGGAACGTTTTAAGCAGTATTAAGGGACAACTATTTTAAGCATTTAGATAAAATTCCTTGCCAAAGCTTGGAAAACAAAGTTAATCCATATGAGTTTTCATCAGGGCTATTTCTGTAACATATAATATATGATATTATATTATATATATATTTTCATCAGGTCTATTTCTGTAATGTGCTTTTTTAGGAAAGCCAAAATCAATCTGTGGTAAGCAAGGCACTAGTCCTACCCATTGTGGTAGTATATTATATAATATATGAGATTATATATATAAAAATATATAATATTGGCTTCTGTACTTCAGTAACTTCTACCAGCACCATAAAAATACATATACAAACAGGGTATTTTGCTGTATAAGACTATTTTTTACATTTGTATGACTTCTACAATTCAAAAAAATTCAACTATCATAGTTTCCTTTTTTTTTTTGTACCAGAGTCTCAATGAAATACTAAAAAAACCCTCCAAACCTTTGCTTTCAGCCTTTCACAGAGGAAATGGGAACATTTCTACGGTGCTCAACGGAAGCATTTCCCAGAAACTTGCTTTTTTTGGTGAAACATTCCAAATGAAAAAATTTGATTTTCTAATGAGCTATAATGGTAATTGCAGTGCTAAAGCGGAATTCATCCCAGACACAAAGGACATGCAGAAAAAAAGCAGCATATTTGGATCAGCCAGTGGACCAAATTCAGCTGTGGTGTAAGAAAGAGCATGTTAATTTTACTGAAAAAGGAACAAGATAGCAGTGAAAGAGAGAGAAATAAATGTGAGCTCGGAAGGACATGGCAGATTGCCAGTATGAGATGGAGTGAAAAATCATGTTTATAGAATGGGAAAAAAGAAATGAAGAAATGGTAAAAAAGAAGAATTTCCCCAAACTCTCTTAGAGGTGAGATAATGAAAAGTCTCATTGCAATAAAGAAAATAACAATAGCAACAATAATCTTACTCCAGGAAACACAAACCCAGCCATTAGGAAGGCCAAGGGGAAAGCAGGAGGACTGAGAGTATCTCCTGATTTGGAATATTGTAAATGAAACAGTAAGAAATGCAATTAGGATAATTCCACTCTTCAGACTTGTCTCTACAATGATTACAAAGACACTGGGCCAAATACATCTCTTGTGCAACTGGGCACAGCCCTCATTATCTCCAGTTCAAATGATACCAACTTACATCATTAATTACTCTGATCCTGACATTGCTATCAATCATGTGGACAAGCATCTCACCCAAACAGTGACGTGAAAAGCCATGAAAGAATTCAGGCAGCAGGTTTGCTCCTATCAAAATCTGGTCAAACACGGGCTTTTTCAAGGTTAATGTTTTATTACAAGCTCTGATTGACGCTGCAAACACATTCATGGTGTCACATATCCTCAAACAATGCAAAGTCAAATTTTGGCTTTGGGATTTTCTAAGCAGCAAGCTCTGCAATCATTGCTCACAATCAGGATATGGAGGGGAATTCTTCCTCAGCTCACATTTCTCCACTGCTGCTACAAAGTGTGCAAACCAGGTTTAGAAAGACGTGTAAAAATGATGGTGAGATGTTCCCATTAACTCCTTAACCTCAAGTTCTACAGCATGAATAGTAAATACATGGATCCAGGCTAAAAATGGGAATTACATATTTTAAGATCTGCTGCAAAACCCAGTGTGATGTGCTCTGTGAAAGGAAAAAACAAATATGAAGGAGCAGCCTACATAAAGAAAGTTTTCCTTAATATTATGAGAGTTGCAGATCTTCAAGAAACTTCTAAAATCGAGAAATTTTGATGGCTGTAAAAGGAGAAGTAATAAATCAGTCGTGACAGGTGCCAGCATTTCCTACCAAGCACACACAGATCTCTCAGTTGTTTCAATTTCCTTGGTCTTCTTCAGGAAATTGTCCCCTAAGCATCATTTGCAAATGTCCCTGATAAAAGCTCTTTCCTTTAAATCTTTCTGTACAATTGCTGTTCAGGTGCATCTTTGCCATAATATCAAAACTACAAAGAGAGAATCACATCTCAGCAAGCCAGCTCAATTTTATAAACCCAAACAGCTATTTATAATTTTATTTTTCTCAATTACACAGCTAAGATACATAAGCAAATATAACTTAGAGTGGAATCATGGATGTGATTCCTTTGGACATGATCTTTTCCTCAATCTCATGGGGGTCTCTGGAAATGAGGGATTTCAGGCTAAAGAGGCATCTCAGCCCAAGTTTTAACCTGCAAATGCCAATTTGTTCCCTTTAATCTGTGTTATATTAAAGCACCCTGTTCCCATGATGTGCAAGTGTAACTTAAATCCCAACACCACTTGCCATTCCAAGTGTACCTTAAATCCCAACATCACTTGCCATTCCAAGTGTATCTTAAATCCACCAACCACTTGCCATTCCAAGTGTATCTTAAATCCCAACATCACTTGCTATTCCAAGTGAATCTTAAATCCCCACACCACTTGCTATTCCAAGGCTGGAAAGAGACAATGTTTTTGGTTTGGTTTCCATTCAGCTTAGGAAAAAAGAACCCACAAAAGGAATTTAACAGCAAGATTATTCCTTTTAGGTTCAAAGTGTACATAGAACATCCCTGTATCCTGCAGAGCACTCAAGACCCAACTTGGAATACAAATACTGGCTGCTTCTGAAATATCTGCTTAATATCAAGTCAAGCAGTGTTTTAATAGCTCAAGATTTATATATTCAGCATTCATCTTGAAATCCAAGCCTCCTTTAAGAAAAAAAGATGTTCTTATCTGGTCCTTATAAACAAGTCATCTGGGGAAAACTCAGCTGTGCATCCCTCTCTTTTAAACAAGCAGAGCTATCAATTGGATGCTCATCTCAGAGATGTTTGAACACAAAACCAACATGAATATTACAACATAACATGGAAATGGACACAAATAATTATATCCTTACTTAAAAATATGCCTACAGGGGAAGATTTAAAAATCTACAGCCTTGAGTGTGGAATAAACTCCAAGTAGGTTCATTTTCATCTTTCAAATTCCAAGAATTATATTGCTGGAAAATTATATGTAATAAAATGTATAACCCAGCTAATTAATATTGTTGATCATAAATTCTCACAGACCTCACTCAGCAATCACAGTAAGTGCTGCAAGTGTAGGGTGAACAAACAGTCTTTTTATAAATTCATACCTGAAAAAACAGGTTAAAATATTTGTAAGTGTAAATCTTAACGAAGGAACTATTGTATAGTTTCTATAATAATGCATAAAAAATGCTTTCCCACAAGAACATTCTCAGATTGTCTTGTCACAGACTGTAAACCTCTGTGATTTATTTATTTGCAGGACGAAGACACAAAATACAGACAGGAAATCCCACATCCAAGGGGAAAAACCCCACATATTTAACAGCAATTCTGCATCCTCCAATTACAACTGAATCCAGTGCTATGATACATTCTTCAAGAACCTACCACTTTTTTTTAAGGAGCCAGACCTTAATAGAAATAAAATAAATAGAAAATTCTATTCTATAAAATAAATAGAAATTCTAAGACCTGACTCTACTCAAATCTTACAGCATGAAAGACTGGGAACATTTGCAGTCACCACTGCATCAAGCACATACTCATGAAAGCTGAAATGAAGCACGTCTTGGGCTACTCAGATGAGCCATTTATTTATATTTTTTTCTTTTTTAGCTTGCATTTGAAGCCCTGTTTGAAATGGAGCTGGAGGAAGGACATGTCTTTGTAGAACCTTCAATAAAGAAATATCCACATCAGAGACAAAACTGTAATTGAAGCCCTTTCAAGTAATCTATACAAAGAGGCAGAGGTCTAAAGGAAAACACAGATCAAATGTCTTAGAAGTGGAAAATAACTAGAGTCAAAAACAAAATCAAAAGAGACTACGAAGTTAGGTGAACACAGAAGTGTAATGAAAACCTGCAATGAATATATGGTTTATGAATAAAACAATAACCTAAAGCTTGAATACTTTTTTTTTTCCTCCTCTTCTTTTTAATAAGGTTACAGAATGTTTTGCTAGGTCATCCACACGTCCCTAATCTCATGCTCTGGATGGTATCTGCATTTAAATACCAACTGCTACACAGAGCAGAAAAGTTCTCAGCTTTTCTCTATTTTGAAGTACAGCAAAAGAAAGAGGGTTCTTATAAAACCACATCCATTGACCAGGTTCAGACACACAGGATCTTTAAATTTCTGTGGAAAGCAAGCAAAATTTAGATACGGAGTTGAGTAAAATATGATAAGGAAAAAAGCACCCAGTTCCAACTTTCTGACTCAGGGAAAAGATTAACCTGATCTCCCACACTCCATCACCACCAAGCAGAAGTACCACCAAGTCCCTGCTTTAGATATGACCATATAAACCTTCTGAAGAAAGCCCACAGATCCACCTGCCAACTGAGTTTGAGTTTTGCAACTGAGCCAGGCATGAAAACCTCTACGGGGGCACCTCCTGGTGGGAAGGGAACTCCTTTCAAAACGTAGGTTGGGTTAGCATGAAACTTTAATTTTGAGAGGGGTGGAGCTCAATGGGAACAGCTCAGTCTTTGTCCATTCTAAACCTCCCCTGGTTTAGAGGAGAGCCTAATTTTGGGCTGGAAGTCCAGTTCTCCAAAAGGTTTAGATTTGAGATCCCAAATGGTTGGCCAGCAGCAAACAATGGATGGGAGGTGGCCCAAGGAAGCTGTGTGAGACTCGTGTCCTCCAGAGAGCTGGCTTGCTGCAGCAAACCCTGGGGCCCAGCCAGCTCTTACTCCCACTAATGACATTTTTAGAGGGTGAAGACCTCATTGAATCCATTGATGTTGACCCCACGGGGCCACATTTTCTCTGTGCTGCTCTGAGAGTTAGGCAGGCCACTGCTATTAATGAGCACAGGAGATCTGTATATCCAGTTTCTAATTCACAAGGTTGCTAACGTGCCCCATAATTTGAGAGAATTATGGCTAAAAGGCTATACTGGGATAGAGAAATCACTCGTGATAAAACAATGTTGAAGAGGTGGAAAAATCTTGGTTCTAATGTTAAATGAGTTTCTCTAACGTGGACTTTCAAGCAGGTATTATAGGATGAAAATGTCACACTCTGAAATACTGAATTTAAGAGACCAGCTGATGTCTCAGGTATTCTGGAATACTGAAATGATGAGGCCCACTCCTGTGAAGTGCCTGTCCCAGCTCTTTTTGTCTGGAATGTGCTGCCCTGCTTAATGAAAACAAACCCTAAGACACCTACATTTATTTTTATCTAGTGATTATAATTATTAAGAAGGGAATCTCTATCCTGCTTTTTGCAAGAAGAGGTGGGTACCCATAAAAACACAAGTGACCTACCACCAATGCCATTATTTCCCCTGACATCTGGGAGCATATTTTCCTAGACTGCATCAAGACAGATGAGGGCCCTTTGTGCCCTTCTGACAGCGATGGCAATCATTAAAGATTTACCAGCGTCATTAAAGTGAGAAATAGCAGTAATGCAGAGCTGAATATCACCATCCCATGTGTATTGGACTGAAGTGCAAGGGAAACCAGCATGGGATCAGCAGAGATCCTGCATGGCCACCTTAACCTCATTTCACAGAAGAGAAGGAAAGAGGGCATGGCCAGCTTGTCCCAAGCACATTGGAGAGGCACATTTCATTTATATGGAGGTCTGGCCAGTCAAGAACACAATGCCCCCCTTTGCTGGAGGGGGGACCCTGTGCCAGCCCAGGGGATGTTGGTGTCACATCCTCCCCAGATGCAGCAGCAAACGCAGCAGGATGGGGCTCCTGGACCACCCCTGAATAGGGATGGGCATACAAAGGGACACCCTGAGGCAGAACTGCTGGCCAAGCCCCTGGGACAGCCTGCCCAGCAGGTTGTCACCCTACAGCCCAGCCAAACCTGGTGACCCTTCCCACAGCGCTGCCTTCCCCTTGGTGCTCTTCTCTCTGCCCATTGTTGGCTGTTCAAATCCAAGCTTAAAGCAACACCTCGCCGTGTCTTTGAAAGGTAATCCTTGTGAAGGCACTGGAGCTATTTTTAGCAGAGACCAAAAGGCACTAAGATTCAAAGAAACAAAGAGCTGAAGGTTTAATAAGGTTGAACATGTTTAAGTACAAGCCTGATGACTCATAATTCACACGCCTTGCCAGAGCAGCTATATGTAAATTATTCTAAAGTAAAAAAGAAGGAAACTTTTAAAAATCATTATCACATGTGTTCAATTATTATAATACCTCATGAAGTGACATCACAAAAATCGTTGAAGAAAAGGTACAGGAGGCTTCTAACCTTGCTTTGATTATCCTGTTCATTATATCAAATGAAACAGGAAAGCGATCTCCTGCAGAAATCAGTCCCTGCTCTTGTTTCAATCCACCCCCTTTGATTCCCCGAGCAGCTCAGATTAAAGATAGACCTTGTGCCGTGTGTGATGTGGTGCCTGGGAGCAGGAGCAGGCGGCACAAAGCCCTTTGTCTGCCAGGGCTGTGCCAAGCCCTGCCCCAGGTGCAGTGCCAGGCTGCTCAGCTGGGGAAATGCCTCCTGTCAGCCACCTGAGAAAGGACAGAACCCACAGCAGCGGGCATGGGAGGGTCAGGGTGGGGGTCAGAAAGGATCAGAGGTTAAAAAAGAACAATATGAGGATTGCTGTGGGTATGCAAACACACACACACACAGGTGGGTGTGTGACAGAGCCAGTGGTGACTGTTCCCTCCACGTGAGCTGAGCACACCTGAGTGCTCTCCTGCATTATGGATGATGCTGCCTTGTTTGAAGCTGCATCACTCTGAAGCTCTTCCAGAGTCCCTTTCGAGGGAACTTCTGCCAGTCATGCATATCCCAGTGAAAAAAAAATAATAAAACACCCAAAACACTTCACGTTCCTATCAACTCACACCTGATATCGCTGGTCCTTCAGTCAGACACAATTACCACATGATGCACAAGGGTGAACGTGTTTTAAACATATGTTTTCCGTGGTGCAATCAATCACCACGCAACTCATAATGCTGATAGCTGGCACGGAGAAACAGCGAGCCCTGAGCTTGTGCAGAGGGGAGATAATGTGTTTCCCAGGTCATTGGAGGCACTAATTTCACCTTCTGCCTCCCGATACTTCCAAGGAGCGTGTTATCTCAGGGTAACACATGTCTGCTGCCACCTGACTGTTTAATTATTGTACACAACACTCCAAATCAGAGTCATTGTCATCTCAAGGTACCGCTGTGCGCTGCAGGGTCCTCCTGGTGTAAGCGAGCAAGTGATGCAGGAAGCAGAATGACCTTGGGAGAGGTTTCTCCCCCAGACTGATGGCATCTCACAACTTTAAAGCACAACCTGATAAAGAAAACAGTATAAACACTGGGGTGACATTTTAAGTTTGAAAATTCACAGTGGTTGGCAATTTATTTTTAGTGAGAATTTGCCTCTGCAAAAGGTGTTTTTTTGGGAAATACACTAAACCAGGACCTCTCAAAATGTGTAATTTTTAGTTGTTTTTAATGGCAGCCTTCCACTTTCTATACACAAACACCTGTGCACATCCTCTTGGGAGCAAGGCTTGAACACGGGAGGTGAAGGAGTTACAGACTCCAATCCTTTGAGGTGGAGCAGCAGCAACAGGAGTGGGAAGGACCCACCTGTGAGCAGGTGGAAGCAGAGAGGCACATCCTAAGCTTGAGGTGTTGGGAGACCCAGTCCCAAGTCTCAAGTTGAACCAGCACACACAGTTTGCACCTGAATCTGCTCTCTGTGGCTTAAACATCAGAAACAACAAGCATCTGGAGCAGAGATCTTGCTCCATCCCTACTGATTTTACTTTGCTTTTAGGGGAAACCTGATCTCAGAGCTGACATGCATTTCCTCATAACCAAAACCATTCCTACAAGCAACAGGATCTCTGATCAGTTGCAGTTTTCTGTCACTCCAAAAAGAAGTAAAGACTGATCACTTAAATATCCACAGGCTTCCAAGTAACAGAGAGAAAAAATCAGTCATATCTGATTTCCATTGATATTTTTAAAGTATCCATATATTGTGAAGTATAAGACACGTTTATTTACTATAAATGAGAAACTTTGGGGCAAATGAGGAACTTCATAGAACCATAAGGTTTCCTGTAATCTCTGTGCTGTCCTGAACTGTGGTTGCACCACCAATTCTATTCTGACCCGTAGAGCAATTGTTCCTGACTTGTCATGGGATGAAAATCCATCAATCAAAGTGCTTGGTATTAGGGTTGGCAATCCATCAGCCAAGCTACTTGATACACAGCATACCATAACTGTCTTACCACAGTTCTCTAAAGGAACACATGGAATATTACAAAAACACAGAGCCCTAAAGGACCAAGAAAGGTGATTTAGTGCAGTTCCCAACCCAACAGCAGGGTCATTAATACCTTACTCAGTCCTGAGAGATGTTTGTGCAGGCCACTCTTTTACAGAATCCAAACTGCCTTAGCATAAATGGGGATCCAAGGCACACTGATGGTTAGAACTAGCTAAAGGGACTAAAAAGTCAAGAAACAGTATCAATTAGCCCCTAAAAAGCAGGAGTCACAATCCTTTTCTGTCTTTTCTAGAATCATATTCTAGCGGCTCAAGGCACATGAGCCCTTCTGAGTATTTATAAATATGTGCAACTTGAATTCTGAGATGGTTCCTGCTTGGGCAGTGCCTTTCAAGACATGTAAAGCAGTCAGGGTTTCTCTGAAAAGTGCTTTTTTTACTTATTCTTTCCTTATTCTTTACTTATTCCCTTTTTTGTTGTTGATATGTATGCATGCAATTAAAGGTCATTAATGAGGATACCCAGTTTTACAAGCTGCCATTTATTTGGGCTCTAGAACCCCCCACCAAACGCCCATACTTTTATCTCTGGGATGGATATTTTTCAGCTCTAAAAGCTGTTGCCACAACTCTTCCCCACCTGTGATTTTTCAGTGTCGCTTTCCATCATGCTGCAAGAAAGGAGAAGAATTATGAGCTCTTTCACGAAGGATTTAGCTTTATTTCACTGAGGATGAGAAATTAAGGATGCCCTGACTGACAGCATGTGGTTCCTATTTCTGTTTATAAGCAGCCTTACAATAGCAGGTCAGAAGGATTAGAGGGAGGTCAGTGTTACTGTTTCTAGAGGAAACCAGCAATTGTAGATTCACTTCAATGTTCTTGCTTTCCAAAGCAAGTGGAAATCTTTATATGACAGCATCTTTTGAACACCTGCTCTTTGTCTCTTCAGTAATTGAAGTAAAGGCAAGAGCTGTGGGGTTATTTACCTCCCTTTTCTCCCTTTCATCTGTCACAAAATAAATATTGTATATAGAGGAAAAAAGTTAATTTGTTGTCTGATATAGGCCCTATTTTTTTTTCTGGCAACTATGAAGCAAAGAAACAATAATATCAGTACATTGCACATACTCTTTAAGGAAAAAACACATGGAGGAGCCATAATATCTCTGAGCAACACCCAAATACCATAAAAGAAAAGTTCTCTGGAGTTCAGTCTTTTCAGTTTCCACTCTCACAACAGTCTGATCTTGCTGTTCAATAAAATGGGGGCAAACCCCCCACCCAGTTCATGTCATTTACATGAGTTTATTGATTTATTGACAACTTGTAAATAACTGCCAATATTTGACTTATCTATTCAGATCAATACTGACAGCAGAGCAGGTGAATCATTGTATTGGGCACTTGAGAAATGTCAATGTGTGCTCTAAAACACCCTGTTTTGTCACTCCTTTACAAGCTGAGCCCTTTTGCAAAAGTTTCCCTGCAATTTTAATTCAGCTGAGGGTTGTCTCCTTCTTGAGCATGATGGGTGTTCCAGCACCCACAGCTTCCACCTTCCACAACCTGCAGAGCAAATGGGGCACACTGGAATTTCCTCAACTGCACAGTGTGAGCCTCCCTCTGTCAGGACCTATTTCTCCTTCCAGAAAAAAAAAAAGGAAAACAGAAAGAAAGGAAAAAAAGAAAAGATTGCAATGCTCCAGTTGCTTTTAATGGTTGAAAAATTATCTTCCCTTGAGTGAGAAGATAAGCTGAGAGGATTTTTAATTAAAACCCACTCTTCCTCGCCTTTATCCCCAAAGCCTGTTTCATGGAAAAAGCCAATCTCTCTATCATTCCCTGCCACTCCAGATGTGTCCTCAGACTACCTATGTGCTCCCTTTCTTAAGGAAACTGGGCTGCACATCTGTGTTGCAAACATGGCCAGACACATCCTGAATTCAACTAGACAAACATATTTCTGCCTCCCACGGATACACCCTCTCACTTTCAGCACATTCCAAAGCATCAGACACTTGTCCTCTGGTTCCTGGCTCCAGCATTTTACCCTGGAAGCACAGATTTGCAGAAAGGAGTGAAACTTCCAGGGAAATTAAAGTGGAAATCTGAGGGGAAATGGACATCACAGCAATGGAACACACCTAAAGAATCAGGTCTTGTCCAGGGACTTCAATGAGGTGACACAAGGCATGACATTTATCCCAAAATGCTGGGAATATCCATGACCCAAACTGCTAAAATTGAAAAACTGGCAGGTCAAAAGCAGTGCTGATGCCTGAATACTGTCCCAGCCCCCAAAGGCAACTGCAAAGCACCCCTGTGCATCCCCTGGATGGGTTTTGCTCTGCTCGCAGCTCTATCAACACAAACAGACCAAAAAAAGCGAACAAGAGACTTGAGAAAATCTAGAAATTCACTAATTGTCACTTTCAATGGCAACTGTGGTGTGTAAATAAACTACTTGTATAGTTTGTTTGGTTACTTTTTTACATGAAAGGAGCTGAAGAAGCAAAACACACCACAAATGACCCAGCTAAAGCCTAAACAACGATCTGTGCGATGTAACATCACAATGGAGATGTTTTGATTCTCCTTTCCCTCAGCCTGGGTTTATATCCCGGGCTTTTGGGAGGCAAGGAAGGTACTATGACATTGGGGAGGAAATTTTTCACTGGTTTTCTCATATATTTTTGTCATATGTTTTGTTTAGACGCTGTTTTGTTTACACTGGCTGGTTCTTTAATTATTATTTTTGCCACAATCTTGTTTATGCTGCAATTTTCAGGATTTTGCCCCGAGCTCATTTGATTACTCATCATATTTTTATGACTTCCATTCGCAGGACTATTATCTTTTGATCTTCTGCTGTTTCCCTGTATGTTTAAAGATTGCAAAACTAATTAAGACAATTAACTAAAAAAGACTAATTGCATTCCCAAATGAGATGTGTCTCTTCTGATTAGCAGGTGGCTCCTTTCTGGTTGGGATACATAAAAGCAGATGGAAATGTGGCAGACTTAGTTCTATTTAATGTGCCCACTTCCTTCCAGACTGCTCCGCTTCCCACTTAACATGGTTAATGACAATGCAACCTAGGAAAGCTTCAGATTCCTTTTTTTTTTAAATTATTTTTCTTTTGTCATTTCTCTTTTCACAACATACATCTCGTTTGAAATCCTGGCCATTCTTTTAACTGGGAGTTCCCAAACTGCTTTCTCTAAATGTTTTGTCATTTCTACTTACAGACTTCAAAGTGCCTATAAGGACAGGAGGAGAAAACACACCCAAAAATTCTGATTTTAATGAGCAATCAATGGTATAAATAATTTTTAGGGATGATTTTTAAAGCAAAGATGTTTAAGAAGACATATTTTGCTCTTAGATTGTCTCTTTTTGCTATATTTCAATATAAAAGCTGACATATAGCATTTTTTTCCCTAAATCCAAGATTTTTTTCTATTATCAGAAATGCTCCCCTGAAAAAGCTGTTTCACTGTACTGTATCTTCCTTTAATTGAGGCTTCTTTTTGCTATTACTTCTTTTCACTTTTGGTGTCCTATTTCACTACTTAATCATTACTTTTTGTGTTGTTATTTTTGACACAGTATCTGCACCTCATTCCTTCTCCAGATCCTGAATTCCCTTCAATTTTCTTGTTGACACATTAATTAAAACTCATCCCAATTCAGTCAACATCTGTGCACCTGACACACATCTGGTTTGCAGGAATAGTTACCAAAAAGCAGAATGCCTTTTCACTTACATATCAGAGAAGAAAGGAAATAGATACATTGACATATTGAAAGTGCTGTGAAAATTACATCCCATTTTCCTGCTTCTAGTTTCAGACTCGTATTTTCCTTTATAATTTACTCTGTGTGGCTGATTTTTCAGTTTTTATCACTATCTTGTTTCTTAATATTAGGTATAGGCTGCTAATCTCACGGCTCAGTAGGAACTTACTTACAGGTCTCATGCACTTTCACATCTTTTATCCAGTGCTTCAAAATCACTCCTTATAATCCATAATTAATTCTTAGCCTAATGCATTAAGGATAATGTCAAAAAGCATTTCTTTGCTGCCCTGACAATCTATGACGATTTTATCACTGCACAAATAAAAACAACAACAAAAAATAACAGCACAGCCAAGTGTCAGGATGGGAAATAACCGGTTTATAGATGCCTGAGGAATGCTGGTAACTAATAAATTTTATATCTAAAATACTTTGAGGTTCCTGAAAACAGTTTCACAATTCAGGTGTCTTTGGAGCCAATTTGTTTCTCAGAGGTTACTTCTTGTAAGAGAATTTCAACATTAATCCAATATTGTCCACCCTAAATTGTAGTGCTGATGGTGTCAAAATGTTTTCTGGGCACTTATGTGAGAATAACACTGCAGAAGATTATTTGGGATCTATGCAAGTAAATTTTAATTATATGGGCCAAAATGACTTATTTGAGACTTTTTGATCATGCAGCAGTTTTAAGTGGAGAAAAAATTAAGAACATTAAAAAATCAGACCTTAGAGGTTAAATGACATTGGAGCAAATACCCCGAAATTCTTCTATACCACATTCTGGTGATTTGACTTCAACGAAGCTGGCCACACACTTCTTACATAAAAGTGTAAGAAATTAGTGCAATTTTTGACATATCTGTTGCCTAACAGCTTTGTTTGTGTTGTATCCCATTATCTTGAGTGCTTATTTAAGATATTTTTCTTCAGCCAAAAGGGCTTGAGGATTCCAACAGTGCAGCTACACACAAACACCCATTTATTGTTCCAAAAACCAAATCTGAAAGGTATTTTGCCCAATAAATTTGAGTCCTTGCTATTAGGAGAGCTGCTCTTGAGCACCAGCATCCTGCATCAGCTGTTTCAAGCGCTGTTAGAAGGAACTGGATGACTCAGGGAATTAGTAATGGGATCCAGAGCCTTTCACCTCCAGGTCAATAGTGATAATCTGAACCAGATGGAGAGAGCCCAGGAGTCAATGCCATGTAATACCCGTCTACTGACTTC
The DNA here is from genome assembly GCA_013396655.1 of Campylorhamphus procurvoides. Taxonomy (NCBI): domain Eukaryota; kingdom Metazoa; phylum Chordata; class Aves; order Passeriformes; family Dendrocolaptidae; genus Campylorhamphus; species Campylorhamphus procurvoides. The sequence continues at coordinate 394,131 of WBMV01008444.1, forward strand.
AGTCAAATTAGTCTGTGGCCTCCAGACAATTCCTATAGAAGAAATACTGTAACCACAATAGGAGGGAGCAAAATCACTGGCACTGCTCTCTGGCACCACTGAAAGAACAGGAAAGCCAAGGAATTGTCTGGGGAAATCTGTGGTCCTTTTAATATAAGGAAAGGGAAGCATTTCAGTAAAGAGGCCAAGGGAAAATGGTTTGCAGCAACTTTTCATCTTCCTGTGGCACTGGCAACTCTGGTGGACTTAAACCTGCTTGAAATTTTACGTGTTCTCCACTCAGAGAATATGGGACAATGCAAATTGTGTGCCCCATAAATACTGAGCAAAAGCCACAGCCCGTGCACATCAGTGCACTCTGACACAGCTCCTCAAACTTGCAAAGAGCTGTGCCCTCAGCAGCTCTGTAAGAGGCATTCAGGCTTATTTACAGCCCTGTGAACAGCCAGAGTGCTGGAAACTCCCAGCACAGCAGGGTTTCCAGGGAGTTACTCCGTGTTTTGGGCTGCAAGGGGCTTTGTGCAGCCTGTTGCTCTATCACACCCACCTCCACACAGTCCTTGAAGTGTTTAAATTGCAAAGTACTGAAGCAGCACCAGGCTTCTTTTTATGGAGAGGCTAACAGTGAATAAATATCAATAAAAAAGAATAGTATTCATTGTGTATTCATTTGAGACATGTTTAACCTCAACACCACTGAGAACATCAATGGATCAGAAGAAAGGACCACCAGGGTTCCCTTTAGCTGGGGTACACAGCACTGATGTGCTCCCCTGGCATCCTCCTCTGGATTCTCCCACCTCCAAGGGACACAGGTGGGTTCAGGAGGCTTGGATGGCAAAAATGTATTCCATGGGCAGGCTGTGTCATGTCAAGTTTCAGCTCTTTTCTGGAAAGAGAAGCTGGATTGGTTTATTCTAGTGTTTGTTGTGAAACTCCAAGAAGGAGTAATCCCATTAACAGGGAGCCCTGGTAATCCTGAACTGGGATGACACTGACAAATCTACAATGCTGGAAAATACACAAGAGGCTCAGGTCCTCATTTACACTGTATTAATGAGCAGAATTAACACATCAGACTATCAGAAACTTCCCCAAAGTCACTGGGAGAACTTTTATTAACACAGTTAAAGAGTGGATTTAGTTTTCACTTGATGCTCTCATGCTCACCAGAACACCACTCTGACCTGGCCAATAGAGACATTCTCCCATGACTTCTTCACGTGTTCTGTATCTTTTAAATTTATGAAGGTTCAGATATGCTAAACACGAATAAAGAACTGTTAAGGTAACTTATTTTCCTTCCATATATTTACCTAGATTACCAAATGACAGGCCTCAGCCTTTAGTATAGAAATAAGGCATGTTGGGCCTCTCTAACCTCCCTTTTATTTTTATTTTTGAGTGTCTCTTTAAAGCAAATTGGCACAAGTAGTAACCACTGTTAATATTTTAATTCAAGTCTAGTGTGGGGGTTTTTTTCACTCCTCAGTTGTGATTCATTTCTTGTGAGTCATGCATATGAGTGAAATGTATGGAAATATTTTTATTAAGTGGAAATTATGCTTTGACTATCTTTTCTTCACCCACCATTTGAATGTAAAAATACACTTATGGTGATAAAAAAAGAAAAGCACATCTCTTAATTTTCAATATTTTCTCCTAGTTTATGCTAATCACCACAAAGACTGGCAGGTTCTGTACCCAGAAATAGTTTTCACTAGGACAGTACAAGAAATTAATTTTTTTGGCTGACTGGTGCAATATTTTTATATTTACTTTTAAAATGAACTTTATTTAGAAGAATATAATTCCAAAATGAAAAAAAAATCAAAAAAATTCCTAGGTGAGGTTTTTTTTCTCCCTCTCCCCCCCATTTCACTTTGGAGCAGGCAAAGACAAAAAGGTATGGGAGGGAAAATAATTAATAAATCCTTTGAAACTTCAGTTTCAGTCAGCTGAAGAGGCATTTGTCTTTCTCAGCTCTCTTGCTTTTGTTCTATGCAGGCAGATTTACAACCTCAACACCAGGATTTTGGCACCTGTTTTCCTCACCAGTTTTTAACCAGGACAGAGCATCCAAACCCTCTTTGGACAGCTCCCAAAACAGCAGCCCCAACTTCTTCATGATGCTTTTTTGGGCAGCACAGAGGTGGCCATGCCAGTGGTGGACCTTCCCAGGGGGATGCAGCCCAGGGCAGAGGCACAAACCACAGAGGGGTTCTCCTTGAGCCCCTCTCAGCTCTCTGTGCCCTCCCAGGGATCCCCCAGCACCAGTGGGAATACAACATTCCCTTGCTGACAGCAAGGCACACACCTCCCCTCAAATCCCCCTCCCAGCCCTGCATCCCATTCCTACCCCCAGGAAAATACATCCCACTCCCCAGGGGCATTTACTCAGGTCACCTTTCTGTCATCACACCCTCTCCTGCTGGGTTTCCAAATCTGACTGGCATGGCAGGGTAGCTGTCTCCCCAGCCTGCTAGCCTGTGACAGAGTGAGGAGAGGAAAGGAGCCCCCCCAAAAAGAGAAGCAGAGAGCAGGAATTGCAGAGGAAAGCAGACAGGTGGCCAGCTCTGTCCCACAGCCATCCTTGCTGAGCTCAGGGACATCTCAGAGATCAGCATGAATATATTTATCACATGCATTTGCCTAAAACAAATTGCTAGCTGTTTCTTTTTTTTTTTTTAAAGCAGTGCCTTTTGATAGTCACAATGTCCATGAAGATAATTCATGGCATTTTGTCTGGTGTGAGATTGCAGAGCAGAGCTGGCTGAACTCACTGCAAAGGGCGCTGGATTAAATGCAGGTAACAGCAATGAATGGTGAGTTATAATTTACTGACTGCAGCAGGGAGGACACAGGGCACGGTGTGGTTTGCACAGCATGAATTAGAGTCCTCTGGTGAAATGAGGGGGCTCTGAGCTGATTAAATTATAAGAAATGTGCACCTGGGCCGCATAAAGATCTGACATTCTCTGCCTATGGTTTGACTGATAATATAAGTGATGCACATCATCATTTCTGCATCATCTGAGAGTTTAATACGTGTAATTGTGAGCTGCTTTTCTACTTTGAAATTGCCAACACAGCAAAATTGCAGGCTTGGTGTCACTGATGAGTCATTGTTGGCCTGCTGTATCTGTATTACAATGGCCATACATAAAGAGAACCGTGACACCCCAGTTTACCATCATTATCTGCTTCCTTTTGAGTTGTTTCCACAGCTGAGCAGCTCAGACCAAGCCTGGGTCAAGTTACAGGGGGAGGAGGAGTTGAATGGGCAGCTTTAAATGGAGATGGGTTAGGTATGATCTCAGCCATCTAAAATAGGCAGTTATTTCCATGACAGCTGAGGGAAAAGGCACTCACAAAGTATAAGGGGATGTGTAACAGCAAAAGATCAAAAATTAACAAATAAATGCAGAGAACTGAACGTGTTAGGTAGCAGGGCATCATTTTCCTCCACCTATCCAAGTGTAGAATACGATATAGAAAAGAACTTAGCTCATTTTGCTAAAATGGCATCTAGAGAGAGATGCTGTAATAGCCACCAAAAAAAGCCAGCAGCTCAATTGTTGAAGCCCTGCACTGTCAATGCTTTCTTCTTTAATCTTGTTTTCATCACAACTCCAGAAGCCTGGGTTGTATATGCAGCCACGTTATTCTTTTCAGATGCTTTAAATCTGAAAAATGTGTGCTGAATTTAAAAAGCCAAATGTTCTAAATGGGAGGTTAATGGCATTTCTTAAACAGTGGAAAGACAATAAGTTACCAAAAGGATGTATTCTTTTTTAGAATTCCAGTGGGGAAATCTGAAGAGAAACATCCTTATTTACTAGAACAAATAGATTAATATTAATATTTTTGAACATTATAAAAATATTTGGGGGGAAAAGCCTATGAAAATATAATCTGCAGTGAATGAGAGATCTTTGCACAAGCAGGCACACCTGAACAAGGGCTTGTTTGGTTAAATGCTCACTTCTGGTACTGCAAACCCAATTTCTCCATCATCTCAGGTTTTTGGAACATCATTTATTAATGGTCAGTCATTCTCATGGAGATCACAGCACGCTTGTGTGTTTTTCACAGCAATAAAACTCAGCTGAACATAGTGCTGTTAGTCTGTAATTGCAACTCAGTCAAATGATGCCTAGCTTTTATTCACCTTGTAAAATCAGCTTGGAGGAGTTATAGAAAAGAGGGAAAGCAGCTCAGACTGAAGAGAACTCCAAGTTGCACTTTCCTACTGACCACCCAGCTGACTGGTGCCCCAGGACACATCCCAGCCTTCACTGGCTGTGCCTCAATATTGGTGGCCACTGTAACCTTGGGGAGAAGGAACTCTTTGAGTCAAGCTCATAGTCCCTCTGCTAATCCTGAGAAAACACCTTCCTCTGCATCAAGGACTTGTGGTAACTCTCACACAGCACCAGTGTGACACACAGCAACAACTGGTTGGGTAGAACATGGCTGGTGTAGGGGTTATGACAAGTTGTTGGGCACTGAAATATTACCTTCTGCCTGTGGATAGATTTGGCATCCCTATTGCAAAGAGAAGATATCAGTAAAATGCACAGTAGCAGACATATTTGGATATTATTTTGTATGACACTGAGCAACCAGTGTTATGGGCTTCACAGAAAAGAGAAAACATGCACAGATTTTGATTCCAATTTTGCTGAGGTAATAGTAAAACCTTTCTTTAAAAGCAGAAATTTTCTTCTAAAACCTTCAAGGCGATGAATTTATTTTAACATAGGAAAGGAATCCAAGGTATTTCAGCTGGTACAAGGGCTTACCATCATCTCTTCTCTGAATAAAACTGAAAGCCATGAGACCAAGTGAAAATAAGGAAATATGAGAACCTGTACAAGTCAGATTGAAGGTACAACCAATGGCAGCTCTTTCAGTCTATGCTGTCAGCATTCAGCATTTGTTGGATCAGTGATACAACTCAGGCACAAAGGGAGAAGTTCCATTTAGAGCAAGCAGATGGAAACCACGGCCCATGGAAATCCCTGGACAAGTGCTCTGACTAGTGCAGAAGGACAAGAAGTCTAAGTTGGAATATTGTTCTTCAGACCACAGAACCAGCTGAGACAACGTCCTGGTTTGGAGCCTGCCTGCCTTTTCTTCTTCCTGAACTAGATAGCTAAGCATATTAAATTAAGGTTTATGAGTAAGAGCTCATTAAACAGGCTGGCAATAAAAGTAAGACAAACTGGAGAAGCGACTCTATCAAAGCCTGATTTCCCATGAGCTGAAGGTTTGCAATAATTTTGCAAATTCAAGAGGTTTGTGGGTATATGAGGGGTCATGGTGTCAGTGACTTATTGCACAGGGCTTGCCAGGGCTCAGTCCCTCTGCACCAGAAATCCACCACAAGAGTGAGTATGACCACACTCTCACTTGATTAAAAAACCCATTTTCAGTCTTGTCTCACAGTGACACCAGGCTGTGTAAAAGCATTAGACTCCAGCTAGTGCTTAAACAATCATAAGTATTATTTTTTTTTTCAGATTATGAGAAATCTTTGGGAAAAATAAGCCAAAGGATCAGATGTAGGTGTAAAATGCCAGAAGCAGGATGTTGAAAGTAGGCTGGTCCTGGGAAGACATCAAGCACTGGACACAAAGACCACTGAGCCATAAATGAACAAAGCAGAGGATACAAGTGCTTATTTATTAAGCCATGCTCTGCCTCCCTTACTGGCAGGGCACACCATCTCAATATGGGCTCACTGGGACCATTACCAGAGTAAATTACTGCTCAGCATGAATAAATGTGGAAAAGTCTGGGTCTAAGCTTTTAAGAGTGGTTTGGGTTTTGGGGTTTTTTTTAACGTTTTAATGTGTTTTAAATTGTTTTTATTATTATGCACAGCTACATTATAGGGCAATTCTCTATAGATGAGGCTGAGCCGAGCTCTCTGCTGAAAGGTCAAGGCTTGTAAGTGTTACTAATTAGGGATGGAGGCACAGAGTGAGTTATGTTTCCTTAGATAAGGAAAGAGACCTGGCTGTTGTTAAACATCACATGAAATCACATCTGCTTCTCCATGGTCAGGGTTTAAAAATATCATGTAACCACTGCCCTGGTTCTTAAGCTGCTTTCTGCCCTACCCAATAGGTGCAGAATCACAAAAAAAGGCAGGTGTATCTACCAGGCTATTTCAAACTTCAGAAGAAAGCTTATCTATCACAAAGGTTTTGTCAGTCTCTCAAGAAGAGAGGCTAATATGAGATTTCTCTGTCAGAACCCAGCTCAATGAATCAAATGTCATTGTGGAGGAGGATGTGATGAGAATGCACTGGGCACAGAGAGCAGGAGGTGATGCACAAAAGCTGAAAAGTCTATTTTGTGAGGTCAGAGAGGTGACAGTGGCGACCACTGAATGGGAATGATCTTTTCAGGTTGCAATCCTCCTCAGGGCAAGGGATGCTCTCTTTTAAAGAAGAAAAACATTGCAACTATTACCCAGTGCAGCTGGTATGCAAGTGCCACTGGAGAGGAGAACAAAAATTGCATCCCTCCAAACCACAAGTTAACCTAGCAGGTTGGGATTCACCTCCAAGACAAACACCCAGACCTGAGCCCTGGTTATTAAGGTGAGAGAGACTATGCTAATTTACAGAAGGGAATGCAGAGGTTGCACCCCTGACAGCTTCAGATTGCTTTGTCTAAATTAATCACAACTCTGAGTAAAAGCCATCCAGTCCAGCTGTAGAGTCTCACACTCAACTTTTCCATTAGTGTCACTGACCTCCCAGGGGTGTCTTCTTGAACTCCATATGTTTATGGACAAGACAGAAATGACCTTATATGCCTCAGCGAGCATCTCTCTCCCTCCTCCTCTGCTACCCATGGAAATTCCTCCCTGTGATTACACCGTGGTCATGCCAGAAATCATGTCAAATTTCGATGGAGGCACACACAGAGTGTGAAATAACCTCTCACCTCCTCTCCAGTCCCAGGCAGGCACCACTCCTGTCGGGAAGCTCTGGATTCAGCACCAAGCTCTGCCTCAGGGATTCCTGCTGACCCCGAGATGGGGTCACCAGCCTGCCTGGGGAACACAAATGATACAGGACTACACATCAGCATCACCTCTGAGAGCATCTTCTATTCTTCAGGCTGGATTTATTTTGTCACCATGACCTGAAAGAGCAAACAATCCACAAGAGGTGTTGGCAAATGGATGTTTCCTAGTTATATTAAAATGCCCATTCTAGAGATGTACTCAGGTCTTTAAAGCTGGCAATAAGGAGTTTCAGGGGGGGAACTGGGAACAACATGCTTTCCAAGTACAAAAATCTGCTGTCCATGAAAACTGAGTGACTGAAATTCAGGAGAAACCGAGCTTGGCTGCTCCCACCCACAGTTCTGCTGAGGGACAAGAATTAGTCTTCAAAATGCTGCCTATTCATCTGGCCACCAGCTTGTCCCTGCCATTTATTCTCAACTGCATCATGTTGCCTGATGGGTTTATGATGTGGACAAACAAGCACTAAAGGGTAAAACATGCCCATGGAAACTAATTTCCACTGTGACCTATGCCAGGATTAAACTGGGGGCTCCAAAGGTGAGAGGAGAGTTTATCAATCAACTGCCCTGTCAGCCACAGAGCACATATCGAACACAATTCAGAGCTATATCAACTTATACACACCACAGAATTAAATACTATTTATTGCTTTGCAGCTCCATTGAAAGGGAGAGAAAAAGGCAAGTTGTTAAAGTGTGGAAATTTCAAGGTGTTTGTCTCAGCTTGAGATTTTGCTGACACCAAAATAAAATTTTCAGCCTATAAATACCTTTCTCTTTTCTACAAAAGGAAAGGAATTTCAGGATAACAAAGTATGCCTTCAGATTGGGATATGCAATAGACTCTGAAATGATCCTCTCGAGACACTTATTTCAGATTTCTGATGCCTATTCATTTTAAATTATGGCTCTTATAAGAGGCTTAAACTAAATTCAAATAAAAGACAACATTTAGAATTAAAAGCATCCATGTTAACACATGCAGTGTCAAAATACCTGTCTGCACTGAAGGAGACCTTTCAGGCTGAAAAAAACCCAAAGGAAAACCTTTTGTGAATGGGTTAGCTAAGAGTTAAAACAGCTGTAAAGCAAAAACTAGAAATATACCAAAATTCAGCATTATTAAAATTCTGTTTAATTCTAAAAAGAAAACTTCAAGGGGGGGGAAAAAAAAGCAAAACAAAAACATATATTAAATCAGTCAAATGTTCTGTTGTCTACTATAAATATAACTGTTTCTCAATAGCATTATGCAAATAGATCTACTCAATTTATTGAAAGTTCTTCAGCATCAGGAAAACACCAGAAAGAGGGAAACTTTCAGCACCAAACCCACAAAACTTGGAGACATCAACAAGCACTGGAAAATGTCATGGAAAATCTTCCCCTTGCCCAAATGAGTTCAGGAAAAAATAAATAAATTTAAGCACCATCAGAATATCCGAGGCAACAACAAAAATCAGGGTGGGTTTGCAGAAAATAAGAGTTAGGAACACTCTTCTTTAGCTAGTTAAATAGATGTATGAGAGTCATTAAGGCAACTCAAACCTCTCTCATAGTTATTCGAAAAACAAGACCACAGGGAAAGGAGAAATGAAAACTGCTCGACAAAAACTAGAAAACCTTAATTATTACAAGCAGGTCCCATTAAGCAAGATTATATAAAGTAGCTAGAGGAAATAATGAGTTGTCTGGAAAAACTATGCTTGTGAACAACAAATATTTTATTCAAAACTACCAAAAATCCATCAACAAATTGGAATTCCTGCTATTTTTCCCCCTGTTTGGGATTAGTTCAGTGCAAACTTGCACCCAGCCAGCCCAGCTCACTGTCTGGACCTCAGTGATGATATTTTTTCTCCTTTTTTCCTAACCTTTGCAATATTTTGGTGAGGCCCAATTTTGCCTGATGTGTTTTAGATTCACCGCTCAGGCACCGACTCTGCAGAACAAACACCCTGAAGGCTGGAGAGACACTCAAGTCTCTGACTTCAATGCAAATTAAGCACAATTTTGGATGGGTACGGTATAAAATAGGTGATCATTGCGAATATTTTGAATTTAAAACTCACTTCCTATTTTTGACCCACGGAATTAGCATAACATTTATTGCTCCAGTGAATATTCCCTTTATGTTCTGCAGAATATTCATAGAAATTAAAGGGGGGGGGAAGAGGTACAATCAGCTTAGTTAAAAATTCAAATTAATGTTTTCTATTTTTGGCAGAGTTCCTCACGCACCATTAAAAACCCAAATCAATTATTCCATAAGAAATCTAAGGATAAATAAACAAACAAAGCAACAAACAATGCCCTGGGACCTGCCATTGGATCCATGTCCTTCTCCCTATTCCTCCCAGATGAGAAATTGGCTTGCAACCAAAAGAAAAAATATCCAAATATTTATTTTAGAATCAATTTAGAATTAAAGATCAAGAGAGCTCAGTCCAGTGCTCTGGGTTGGTTATATCTGGTCTTCTTAAGAGTGGTTGGACTTGAAAATTTGTGTTTCCTTCTGGAAAAAGTCTTCACTTTCTAATTTCAGGGAATAATATGGACACCTCAGGGAATATAACACAGACTAAAGATATAAATTCTGGTTGTCTCTGACACGTGCATGCATAAAAACTGGAAAAGAAGCCCATACTAAAAGATGTCATTACAAAACCACATTCTTTCTCTTATAAAAATTAAAAGCAATAAAAAAAAGCCCAAACAAACATAACAAAACAAAATCCCAAATACTAGAAGGAAAAAAGAAAGACAGCCTCTCCTCCGATGAAAAGTAATATATTTTAACTGGAACATTGTCTTTAATTAACCCTAAATATATAGGTGAGAAAATAATCAGCAAATTATTGTTCTCACTCTCCAGAATAAAAGAGTATTTAAAAATATAATCCCCAATTCACTGAATAGACAGCAGTGAAACAACTTTCAGCCCCATGAGAACACAACAGCAAATATTGCAAACAAGGGGAAAACATTCTGTTAACCTTCAGAAATGTAAGAGCATAACATTCACCACAAAAATGTACATTATGGAAAATGTGCAGGTTTAAGGCATCCTGATTGTCATTTTTAAAGCCTTTATAACAATGGGGGCCTATATGTAGGTACATATATATATATTGCTATAAAGATCATGATGTTTTAGCACAGTAGCCTGTCATTTATGCTTAAAACTACTAGAACCTTTATAGTTGTCACAAACACCTGATATTATCTTACTTCATGCTTGAGTTAGAAGTAGCTTTTGAAGATGGGTGATGTAATGCAAGCAGGGCACATCAGATTTTGGGCACACAACAGCATTTCCAAACTGAGATCCCAACCTTCAGCTTCAAAGGCACACCTGAACTGATGGCAAGGGAAAGAACTCGCTGACTCTGTTTTACCTCATTGCCTGCATGGGAATATCTGTTCAAAGTGACATTTTGATAATTGGCCTCTTTATTCTGGGGCAAACACTACACAGATTGTGTTCAGGGGGTCTTTACTAGAAGGTAAGACAAGAAGAAGACAATCTCCTTGAGTCTACTCCTGCTTTTACTTCCATCCATACCCTTTAAAAAGTATAAACCCACCCTAAACCCACCCAAGGGCTTTGAAATTTATTTTTTCCCTACTTCTGCTATCTTCAGCCACTGCTTTCCACAGGAATAGCAAAATTAATTTTTTACATTAGCAGTTTCTCTGCACCAAAAGGCTCGAAAGCCCTTCCACCATAAATGGGCTGAACCAAATAATGAGGTCCAGCAAATGAGGAGTGTTGGGTTCCCTGGATAAGGGAAGGGGCTTCCAGACCACCTGGAACACAGAAAACCTCCCTCAGAGCAGCCACATAAAACTTTCCAAGCAAGACTTTAACCAATAACAGGACAAAAATTAACCCACAACAGCACACAAACTGACCCCCACCATTTACCACAAGACAGCTCTAGCTTTACCCCACATTTGCAAGCACCAACAAGAAGAATACTAAGAATTATTTTACCTTTTGCCAGCCAGCAGAGAGCAGCCCTCAGGAAACCACGATGTGCTTCATCCTCAGAAAAACCCAGAACCCCTTGCCCCTCCTGGCTTTAAATATGCCCAGCTGTGAGGGGGGAACTCTCATTTACACTCATGCAAAACACCTGCCTGCAGATGACACAGCACTTTCCACAGGTGATGATGATTAGATATAATAAAGGGCCGTTAAAAGGGCCATTTTATCCTGGCTGGAATCAAATTGGGCTGGAAACAGATGGTTCACCAGTTCAACCAGTTACAGACACAACTTGCTGAAGGCTGAGAAACAGCTCCTGTCTTGCCCCAAGGGAAGGGACAAAGTTGGGGACAAGATGTTCTCCCCATCAAGTCATCCCCCTCTGCCTTTAAGCCCCCCTTTCATCACCCCAGTGCACAGATTGTTTTTAGTTGCTCCTCCCTGCATATTTATTCCTACTCAAAGTATGAAACACCAGGAGAACACCTCACAAAATGCAGTTTGTACAAAGCAATTGGTGAAGAGCACAAAGCTTGGCATCAGCAGCCCTGAGAGATTGTCAGTGATCCACCTGCGATGTCGATATATCATTTCAAATGCTCTTGCTGGAACCACTCGAAGCATCCAAAGCCAGCAAAATCAAAGGGATTGCTATCCCTTTTTCAGAGAAAAAAAGGAGTGCAATAGAAAGGCAATTAAATCTCCCCCTCGAAGCAGCCCATTCACATTTAAAGGTTTAGCTCAAAAGGTGCTGAAGGGGGAGGCTCTGTGGGTGTTTCAGACAAGTTGAGAGAGGAACCCAGGACAGGAGTGACATGCCTGGCATGCAGGAAATCCAGCATTTGAAATAAGAACAGAAACTAAAAAAGAGAGAAGAGCACCCAAAAATCATAACACTGGCCAAGGCACCCTCATACTCCTCTTCTGAGTGATTTGCTTTGGGTCTCATTGAAATATTAACTGTGGAGAGAAAGGGGTGCAAATATTGTTAGCCTAGAAGCCAGAAGAGAGGTTAAAAGCAAATAAAATCCAGCAGAACTTGGAGAGAGGGAGATTTCTTCATCCATTTCTCCTGGCCCCAGGCAGAGAGCAAAGCCCTTGCATTGCATTTCCACTCTCCATGGTGGCATCACCATTCCTGACAGCATTTCTAGGCTGGCATGGCCGGAGCTCCTTAGTTCTGAAGATACTCCCTTCCTCCCCTCTAAAATCCCCTCTCTGCTGGGCTCCTTTGTGCCTTCTTTGCCCTGCCAAGCCAGGGCCACAGTTGGGATGCAAGTGCTGAATCTCCTTTGGCAATTCCCCCTCTCTGTCTTTGAGAGCCCCCAGGGCTGTCGTGATGTCACATCTATAGGGACAAGAAATGTGTCCCCTTCAAGCAGATCAGCCAAATTCATTTAAAAGGGGAATATAAAATTCGTGCAGGATAAATGCCCAGAAAATCAAACAAAATTTCCCTTTGGCTCTTTCCCCCCATTAGTTTCTATGTAGTTTCCCACTGAAATTTGGGAGTCTCCTGTGGAAATGAGCACAGAGGAATCAAACCCCGTGCAAAAGTCTCTGTTGCTGCTGAGACCACTCCACTGGTTTATGTTGCCTGTCATTTTTATCTGTGTATGAAGTTATCTGTAGCTTTAATGTGAGATTAATGAGATGGAACACTTCTGGAACATATGGCATTGGCTGCCACGCTGCACAGGCATTTTTAGACTGACATAATATTGAATCAACAATAAAGCCTCCACTGGAGATAAATTTCATAAGCACTTCTGGAAAAAAAAAAGTAAAATAAAAAAGGAAACCCTTCAGAGAATTAAATAAAGGTTCATCAATTTTTAAAAAATAATATTTGAGGAGTGGAGAAAAAATAAATTATTTGTATTAAATATGTGTAGCCATGTGCTGAACGTGTATTCTTTGGTGTTATTGAATGCTTATAATCTAGGAATAATATATGACTTCTTTTAAACTTCATCCAACAGTTTTAAGCACAATAGTACTTTTGTTCCTGCTTGTTCTGTTTGTCATTTTTTCCCATCATGAGTATATTAACCCACACTGTTAACAATTTCTAATACTTTTATTTTTCTTTTGAGTTGAGAGCCTACTAGAAAACCTAACAAACTTTTAAAAGGTGAACTTTTCACTTATTACTGACCAATCATGTAAAATTTAATCACATTTCAATGGCTCTCTCAAAAAAACCCAACCCTTCTTCTCTTTTCATCAAATTTAACAATCTCTTAAAATAATACCTCCAAATATTACTTAAAACCTTCACCTTTTTGTTCCGTTTTCATAAGGGCTGAGATAAAAATTCCCAGAGATGAAAAGTATCTTAAGGTAAGAAGACAATGAGCACAGAGCACATGCTGATTGAAAGGCAGATGAATATCTAAAGGCTTTTATTGCCTACTTTTATCCCCAGGCTTCTCTTTCAGAGTCCCTGAGTTGCAAAAAGTGCCAAAATTAAAAGGCTTGCTCCTACTAAGTGATTTTGCCTTTGAAATTCTTTCTCTAAGCTCAAGAGCCACCAGTTGCCATCCTGGAACTGGAGCCACCCCTTGGAAAGGCAGGAAGAAATGGAACTGCTGGAATGGGATATTGCAAATATTTCAGTGCTGTGAAATGTAACCACTGGTCTTATTAAAGCTCCTGATGCTCCCAGGATCAGCCAGTGGGTTTTAACTCAAAAGAGTTTCTTTTCAAGCTGAAAATTCACACGGCTTTCAGGTTTTCTCCCAAAGGTTTATTGATGTCTTTTTCCACATCGAGTTTTCTTGATCTTTTTTTTTTTTATTATTTCCTGCTACCAAATTCAATAATGAGACTAAGATACATTTAGATTTCCCCTTTTCTGAATTTTCTCTGCCTTTTTCCTGATGCTGCTTTCTGAAATCATCTCTCCTGCTGTTTTACAAGAAAAGCAACTCATCCAATCCATCATTTCTCACAATAAGGGACTGAGATTCCAATTTCCCCCCCCCCAAAAAAAAGAAGTGGGATTTAAACCATTGCTCTTTTCCCCAAATTTCAGCCGTGGTTTTTTGTACTCCCTCAGTTCCTTTGGGCTGGAGTTTCGATCTGTGCAAACACACAAATGCAGGGGCTCATCTTTGAAGTGGCCACTCAGCCTCACCCAATAAAGGACCATCAGAAAGGAAAAGTGCTTTGGGCTCTTTCCTCATTTCCACGTGGGGCAGAAACTCTCCAGCTTTGGCTTAACACCCACACACCCTTCAAAGCTGCAAAAGTTAAACCATTTCTTACTGCTGTATATACTGAAACAATTGGACAGCACTTCAAAGCTTTTGGGTTAAAATCTTTAGGTATCACTACCATCCAAGGGAAAAAAAAATCATTATTTATACAGCGCTGTCAAACCAAAGTTATTTTGCAGCTAATCTGACAAAGCTTTTGAACAGAAGATAATGAAAATCTATTGCATCCTGTTTATTTTCTGGGGGGAAAAAAGGTGAAACGTGATCAGATCAGGCATTTTAGCTCTGAAAAACCTGAAAACCCTCCACATTATTTATATGATTCCAACACTGAGTATTTATCAGCTCTAAACCAGGAAAGGTGCAGAATAAAATTAAACCAGCTTTCCAAAAGAGTGAAAGAAAGGATCAGATAAGGCCAGCTGACTATTTCCCAAGCTCTAGGACTCATCAGCCACACCAGGCACAGTAAGATGTCCTCATCCATAAATCCATGGGATTGAGAAACACTCCAAAAAATTAAGACCATGTTCTTCCCAGAAGCCTCTTACTAATAGGAAAGAAACTTATTGCTGCTTATTTCTTGGCTGGAAATCCTTTTATTAATTCATTCAGCTCGAGAGCTGAGGTTGATGTGTTTTCCACTAGTTTGGGAAGTGTTTAATCATCAGTCTTTCACATTCCTTTTCTTCTAATTCTACTGCTTTAGAAGGAGAGGGAAATGCATCCATGCCCATAAATGTTCATTCCTTTCCTTTCCTGCATCACCTCCCAGTGTTGTAATGGCCAAAGACTGAGAAACAGTGCAAAGAACAGGTTGGGAAAAATAACATAAACCCCACCACAACCCACCTGTCCCTGCTGCTCCTGATCCTTGCAGATACCACTGATAATTTTCTTTTTTTCCTTAATTCCTGGAGTTTTTTAATCTATTCCTTAAAAACATAATAATTCCCTTTTTTTCAGGGTGTATCAGTAGTCAAATAATTCACTTCACTGTATGCAATGTACCAGATATTCGAATAAGCCACTAATTAGAGGAAAGGGAGAGGATATTGGGGAAATACATAAGAAACTCAAGGAACAAAAAACAATCCAGTGTTAGGTAAAATGAGAAATCCAAGACTTAGTTTATGCACATCTCAAAAATCCTAAACTGAAGGCTCTTTGTAACTCTGAACAACCCAAGGCATTTCAAAACCAACATTCTCATCTCATCCTTAGCGTGGTTTTTCCTGAGTTTATATCCCACAGTCATCCCACAACAAAGGTAGTTTTAATTCACATTCTTGAAATTAAAAAAAAAAATAAGAAAAAATGGACAAACTAAAAAAAATTATGTATATTTGACCATTGTTTAATTTTGTAGAGATTGCAAGGAAATATAACGAAAACCAACAAAAATCTTAGCATGACAGTGAGACCCTCCCTTGGCAAATCCGCCTTCATGGCCATAAACCTCTAACATACCCATTTCACAGTTGTCTAAACACTAATTCCTATTTAAATCAGCCTTTTGCTAGGACACATTTAGATTCCATACATCAAATACACAATATTAATAAACAAAGACATGATTTCTGAGTAGATGCTCTAGAACCTCCGAGGCAGCTTTTATTTTTTAGGTGCATTTTCTGTCTCCCAAGTGAATTAAGCAGATCCAAAGTGTCACTGGAAGCCACTTTTAAAACCCATGCAAAAGAATGTCAGCAACTCCACTGCTTGTATATAATTTCCTACATCCTGAAAACAGTAATTTACATGGGAGCAGGGCTGAAATGTCATGACACGGCACAATTACAATTGCTGGGATGTTTAAACAGCGCTTTTCCTGTTTTTCAAAGTCCTTTGGTGCCTTTAAAGATGAGATTATATTCAAAATTCCTGGGGTTCGTGAAGATTACTTTTAGTAGCATTGCCAAAATTCTTATATATATTCCAGCTTCATTTCTGGAAGAAATGCAAACAGGTTTGAGGATCCTTTCACTTCAATATTACAAGTTGGAATCAACAGAACCATAAAATCATCAAGTTGGAGGGGATGTTTAAAATCCTCCAGTCCAATCATCCACCCAACCACAGAGAGGGGTAAGAAGCCACTCGAAGTAAGCAGTCTGTTTTCATATAGTTCATAAATAATTTATTAAAACTCAGCTCATCACAAGAGCTTTTCTATTTATATTTAATATGATATTACATATATTATAGACAATATATATATTATTATATATATNAATTTTTTTTGTATTTTGCTCTATGTTTAAGCACAACCTGCACTTAAAAAGCGCAGAAATAATCAAAACAGCACAAAGGGCAGCAACCTTTTCCACATATTCCTCTGGTTAATGAAGTGAGAGTTGAAAGTAAATCACCTAAAATACATTTTCCCATCAAATCGTGTCCTGGAACAATCAGCTGCCAAAGGAGAAGATAACAACAGAGGCCCTGAAGGATTTGTTGCCGTGACCAGTTTTGTTTAACGGGCACTTACAAATTGTTTGGAAAAATGAAAGTGGCTGTAGATTGTCAAAAAGTGCAGATTTATTAAAAAAGAGGAATAATAGATGGGACCGTGTCAGGGGTAGGAAATAAACCCAAGGAATCTGAATAGGGTAGGACAATGGGGATTGAGAGATCATGTGCAGTGTCAGGAGATATGATATAATGCCTTTAGGGAGGCCCAGCAAAGGATTAAAAATAACTCAAGTTTGACGGGGCCCAGAGAAGATGAATCATGGATAATGACAAAAAAAAGCACCACAGAATTTGTGTCACCCAGCAGTGACAAAGTCAAAAGGTCAGTGAGGAACCCGAGGGTGAATCGGCCGGTTGTGCCCTGTATTCTCATCAAATAAACACTTTTCAAGGTTTTTAAAGAGCAGTAAATTTACAGATTTTGTATACTTTTCAAAGGGAGTGGTGATTTGTTGGAGAAAATTCCTCTCCAGTCCAGCCAGCACTTCCTTTTGGCTGCCAAGGCTGCCCAACAAGGATGCACAAACAACAGCTGGAGGAAACAACAATGAAAGCCAACAACCTACAAAGTGGCCAGTGACTCCTGTGGTGCCCAAACCCATGGCAAGGCAATGGCAGAGCAGGTTCTCCTCTCTTTTCTGGCAGATTATCTATTCCAGAGACCGTTTCACAAAGTGTTGGTTGAGTTGTGGCTTCCTTTTTTATGGTAGGGAAAAGGGGGAAAAGAAAATGTGTTGTTGCTATAACAGGCAGAGCAGCAAACAAGCTCTCAGACTGTCACAGGAGACACAAGTTCCATCTAGGAAGATCCTGGGGCTCTCAGATTTTCAGAAACAGATGAACATGCACAAAAATATATCCACTTCCACCCCCTTGAAGTTCAAACTCTTTCAGACATTCTTCAGGCTGGCTGGCAAATGGCTATTTAAATTAGCACCAGTGCAAAGCATTTTAGAAAGAGAGAAGAGGAAAAAGAGAAATAAAAGCAACAGAAGAAAATGAAAATATAGCTAAATGCTCTTTGTTTTATTAATCAGTGCTGCAAAATGTGAGAGAAGAGGCAGGGAAGAAGGTGCCCAAAGCAGGGAACAGAATAGAGTGTTGTGGCTGCTTTTCACAGCTGAGATTGTGTCGAGTACTTTGTGTCCAGGAATTCATCCTTTTCAGACACTCCTTGGCAATGGAGCTCTGAATTATTTTATTACAAGCCTTGCAACATGAACAATGTGCATAATTTCTGAGCAGGGGATATTGAATGTTGTCAAGCAAAGCAAGACAGAGCTCTGCCCTCCTCCTCTGTGCCACTCAAGGTGCAGCAGAAGCAACATGTCTTTAATAGGCAAATACCAAATGAAAAATAAAGGACTTTTTCTGCCTTTTGTCTTGTTTGCTTTTTTTTTTACCATTTTCTATAGTGCTTATCCTCAAAGATCAGTGCTGTGTTCTACTATAATAATTCTCAGTAACAATATGTTGTTAAACCACGTTGATGCCACAGACTAAACTATTTGTACTTACTAGACCAGTTAGAAACATCTCTTATGGTGGAATAATACTGAAAAAACTGCCAAATAACGTTTTAAAGTAAATATATCCTCCTTTGAATGTAACTTTTGCTTAAAAAGATAGCTTTTAAGTAAAGCAACTGCTCTGTCTGAAGGCATGAACTTTAGACAAACAGCAGATTTCAGAGTGAGAAATTGTATTTATGTCACTTAGTCATCAAAATACATTAATTTTTCAGTTTGTTTCAAACTGTTGGAACTTACTGACATTTTGAGTGTTCCCACAAAGTGAAATAACAGTTCCCATCTCGGTTTCAGTTTCAAAAATCCCAAACCCAACCTATTAATGATGGAAAGAAATCTTTTATTTTGATATATCCCCACATCCAATTCATGCAAGTTCCACTTGAACCTGCACACGAACGTGGCTGAGCAGAAACTGCAGATTGGCCAATAAAAACAAATTATTAGCTAAATATCTTGTATCATTGCAATGAGAAATGTATATGAAGCAGCTTTTTTCCTCTCCCCATTAAGTTAACTTCATTCTGAGCTCTTCAGGACATTATATGGTATATTGCAATAATTTAAACAAATGTTCCCATCACAAAGAACTCTCTTCTTGCACAAAAAAATTATTCTCTGCCTTTTGCACCTCTCCATCCAGCATGGCAACACCTGAAGAAGTGATTCTGGCACACTTCTTTAACTACAAATTGAGTTTGTACAGAAAATTGTGACAATCACAGACCAGAAGTCTTTGAAAAATCTGCATTTCTCAAGAACTATCTTTTCTTTCAAGACAAACAGCCCAAACCACACTAATGCTCTCTCCCAACCTTAGTGTCAAAGGGAACAGCAAACATTGCGTTGTTAATTTTTTTTCTGGGCAAAAATTGAGATTAAAAAGAAGCAGCTGCAAAATCAGTCTCTATAAACATTTAAATTAGGAGTTACAATTCAACTCCAAGTAAGGCAAACCAGACAGACACGTGGCCCTGCACACACTCCTTGCAAGGGCCCATCCAGAGATCCAAAAATCATCAATAACACTCTCATGTCTGTGAATTTTGTCCTGAAGAGGCTCAGGTGGGTATTCCTTTTAAAGCTCCATCAATATATCACTTCTTTACTCCCTCCATTCCTGAGTTAAGGCTTGGATCCTGACCCAGAACAAATAGGCTTCTTACAAAACAGCTACAAGCTATCAGGATATTTCTTTAATGAATACAAGTCTTATTGACTGGGGGGAAATAAAGCACAATATCCATTTGTGACTGCCCTGTTTCAGTGTTAAAGCTGTACAAGAGAAGCCTAAATGGTACTTGGGGATAATTTGTGCTTTTAATTTGTGCCTTTTCCTTGGCACAATCCAGGAGCCAAGTTTTAAGTTTGTTTAAATTCACAGCACTGCAGACCTGAGCAGATCAATAATTGTCTTATACTCACCTAGTTGGTTTTTCCTGCTAATACAACACAACAATTTGACAACAGTCAAGGACAAGGGGTAAAACAGAACCTAAAAAGTTCTGCCTTTTCCAGTAGTGATGGGCTGGCAGCACCTATGCCCAGTGTACCAGTCTAGCCATGAATCAAAATTAGGAAAACCAGCAAGGAAACAGTGGGAAGAAGCTCTTTCAACTTATCCTACAGCTACACCTCAACTCTAATGTAAAGCTGTCCCCTTGAGCCCCATCTGACTGCAAATTCTCATTAACACCTGGCAATTTGAACAACTGCAGTGGTAATTTCAGGAGGAGATTTGGTATTAACATGAGACCAAAGGAATAAATAAAGGAAATTGAAAAGTTTTGTCATCCTTGCTTCTTTGGGGATTTTTTTGGCCACTGTTTAATGCCATCTTTTATTGTACAAATTAAATTGTCCCCCCCTATAAAAGTGCCTGAAAGTGAACACACACATCTGCAGATAGAGGGTTCATGAAACCACTGCCAAGAGAAGATTCTGTATTGATGCAAAGACATTTACCATCCTGAAAACTTGAATCAAGCTTTTAGGGAGTTAAAATTATGGATCATATTAAGGCACTGTGCTTAAATAACTTGGTCCAATTATCTAGAAATTTGGGGATAAGAATTTGTTGAAAGTACTGGCAAGGTGGGAAAGTCAACAGTTATGACTATTAAATTCTACTTCATTTCATGAGATTTATACTGTACAATCCTGTCACTTGTATAAACACAAGAGAGGATGGAACATGTGAAGCTAAAGACTAATCCAGTGAGATTTACTGAAATGACTTTGAAGAGAACAACGCTGACACCAGATGAAAAATTAGCCCAAACTTTAAAACTACATATAAGTTATACTAAATATTGGTCCCATTTCATTGTCAGTGTACAAGCTGTTCAAAGAATTACCAACTAAATTGGATGGAATTGTGTGCCCTTTTGTCCTATGGGATGCAAAGGAGACGCCCATCTTGGGAGAATTATTGAAATCTGATGACATGAAGTGAGATGCTCTCAGCTGAACAGTGGCTGTGACACTGCTCTGTACAAGAAACTGAAGAGGGGTGAAATCAGCCTTACATGCTGACAGATGAGCCTCAGCCCATTCCAATATCAAATCCACTTTTTTACTCTTTTTTTTCATTGCTTACTGGAAGAAAAATTGGTATCCTCTTGTTTTCTACTTTCCAGCTCTTTCAAAGAGTTGCTTTCTTCGGCTGTCGAGCAAACAGCACTGATCATAGAAAAACTAAGATATGTACTTTATCAAATCTTTTTTTAAATCTACTGACTAGCTATTTTTAAATAGCAAGTTGTCTCCCTTTCCATTTAGAGCTGGCCAAGCTCTGTGCAACTGATTGCTTTATTGTGGAGTCCAACTTTTGGCTCCCTGGTGACAAAAGCCATAATAGATAAACAGCTGGAGTATTCTCTTCACTTGGAGATTATCTTTGCCAAGAATGCTTTTGACTGTGAAAGCAAACACACACAGAGACATGCACACCAGGGAAAGGCTGTGAAAGTCAGCTCTGAAAAGCTGTAAACGTTGCTCATTCCTTCTTTTAGGATTTGCTGTCGTGCTTAGGAGGCAACTTTGAGCACACACTGAACTCAGCCCCACCAGCACTGCCAAGTCCAGTTCTCCCAGTTATGCAGGGAACAGCCACGCACCAGGATGCCAAATGAATTCCCTGAGGTCATAAAGAGCAGCTCCAGCTGAATTCCATGGCACAACTCATTCATTCCCTGCCCTGTCGTGGGAAAACTGGGTTGTACATTTAACTACTCATGGGTTACACCTCTGAGCCAGTGCACATCCACTGTTAGAGAATCCACACCCACTCTATAGGACTTATTGTAGAAAACACACAAATGCTAGGAGATGAAATCGTTCAAGGAGATTGATGGGGCAGGAAATAGATGGAGACAAGATGAAGGTGTGACCCTAAAATATGCAGGGGCGGTAGACAGGACAGTTTCAGTGATGTAGGAAAGGATTCAGAGAAAGGAGAATATGAAGGGGACCTGAAGGGCAAGAACTTCAGACAGCAGACACAGAGAGGTGGTTTCAGGAGATCAGAGGTGAGGGAGAAAATGGGCAGGATTAAGATATGGAAAAGTCAAGACCAAGTTTAAAGTGACTATTGTTGGACAGGGCTCTGAGCAATCAGAGCCAGTCAAAGATGTCCCTGGTTTGACCCTCAAAGGTCTCTCCCAACCCAAGCTATTCTGTGGTTCCATGTTCTGTGTTAACAGAGTGGATTTTTACTGCAAAACCAAGAAACTTGGTTAGAAGGAGTTTTTTAGGATGTACACAAGGATAAGAAAGGTAGGCACTGGGCTGACCTCATTAGGGGTTTTAAGGACAGGCATTAAGACCATCTGCCCCCAAGAAGTCCCAATTTTCATAAATGAGGTTCCTGCCCAACGTGGGACTTTGCAAAGCTTCAGCCTTTGTTAATACACGGATCAAACTCACAGACGAGCCTCGAGTGTGAAATATCCCATCCGGCCTGGAGCACTCACCAGCCTTGAGACAGAAATAATAATAATGTGGTGAAATGGGATATGGCAAACACCATCTGGCAGCTGTGCAAACAAGAAGAAGAACCCTATGAAGAACATTATTACACGTTTGGGGACCTGCTGATTACATTGCATGGCTAAGGTTAGACATTTTGGTGTGTAAAACTTGAGAACACAGTCTAAATCATGGATAATTTAATAGGTTGCACATGGACTTCACCTCTAGTTTATTAATTCTTTTTTTTTAATTCAACAATACATCCCTTTTTAAAAGACTTTCTTACTTTTATGGTGAACTGCTAAAATTGCTGTTCCAGACACACGAAGCCTAAAGGAAAAATCCTTATTTTTGTCTAAGAGTAGGAATGTGCATCGTGGTCTGGCCCTACCAAGGTGTTCAGGTTTTCCATATAGCTGAGAGTTCATATTGGAAATTAATATATCACCTGCACAGATGGCAAATCCTCTTCCCCTCAGAAAAACCAAGGAGTTTTTTATTCCTACCTTTTCTCCTTTCTTTATTTATCCCCTTCCTGAAGAAGAACAACAGAAAATGATTAAAGAGAGTGTGTTAATAAAAAAAAAAAGCTCTTTAAACCAACAAGCTTATGGATTTTGAAGGACTGCCAGGAGAGTCATTAACAGAAAAAATATTCAAAAGGCAATTAAACATGTTCTCTGACTTCAATAGATTTGTCCCTGTCACCTCCCAAGCAAACAGAACAAGGCAAAGCTCAGTCTTGTCCCCTGGCTGGTTCTCTGTGCTCAGCAGTGCATTTCAATTCCCCTTTCAGGCCAGAATTCCCCCTCCTGCTCCCTCTCCATCCAGGAAATCCTCCTCTTTCCTTCACCAATCTTACATGGACTCTCTCTCCCACTTGAAGCTCTGACTTCTCACTCCTTCAAACCATTGTTATCTAGCAGGGCAGCCTGTCTCATCACACATGACTTGTACGTGGTCCCCTATGCATTCCTGCATTCTTCTCCAACCCCCTCTCGCTGCCTCGTGCCAAATTCCTCCTCTTTCTGAAATGCACTGATGTGTACATCATCCTGGTGCTGCAGCAGATGGTGCTTTGGAGGAAAGGGATGAAGTTCACAAATAAAATGGACCAATCTACAATTGCAGAGGATTAAGTTTTCCAGTCATGGAGAAGGTTTTTGCATCGGATGCCACAGGAAATTGAAAACAGACCTCAAGCACCTTGAACCCATGGTCCTGCCTGTAACTGGCCTGAGCATCACTGAGAAAACAAAATTTCCCTCAGTTCTTCTATAAATGCAGGAACATTGTCAGCTGATATTGATTCACCTGTTCTTTCATGCTGGGTCAGGATGGAAAAGCAGATTGTTTCAGAATTGTGGAACTGGAGAAAATTTGTTTTCTAGGCAGCTCTGTCATATCTTCTATGCCATCCCCACCACAACACCTTCACACCTTTTATGTATCTCCCAGCCTAACCTTATGGTTCTCTGCCTCATCCCATCCCTCCCATGATTGTCATAATCCCAGCTCCTTCCCCGCTCTGTTTTTTCTCTTCAATAATCAGCTTTTCTTCTCCTACTGCATAAAATTTGGGGCTTCCTGACGAGCTTGGCAAGGAACAGGATGTGCTGTGAGCATCCCAACCACCCTGATGACCACTGCCTTGCTTCTGCCCTGCATCCACATTTAGTCCCCTCTCCTGATCCCAGATGCTGAATTCCACAAAATTCTGTCAAATCTGGCATGTGGAGCGACTGCTTAAGCCTCATTTCCTTAGGAAACCAGCTAAAGCATTTCACTTCCTTTCCCTACCCTGGATTAAATGACTGCAGGATGGATGGTGGAGCAGCCAGACAAACATGACCTGGGCAGGAACGGCGCCAGCGCTCGCAGGTGCTTCTTCCAAAGGCCAGGCAAAACAGCTCACAGTGTTGACTCATCTTTCAGCCCTCCTGGATTTCCCTAATTGCTCAGTGAATTATTCACCCCAGCTTGCTGTCGCCTCCCTCGCTGCTCCAACACCTCCTTTGGGGGTGGATTTGCATGCAGCACCTCCACGGCATCCTTCCCCTAAAGGACCCACAAAAGTCATGCCCCACTCCCACAGCATCAGGGACAGACCCCTGGGAGGGTGGGTGTCCTGGGTGACAAAGCAGAGAACTATTTGGAAGTCCTGAATGATGGGTGAACACACTGTAATAATCAGGGTACAAGTGCAGTTAATGGAATATCCTCCAGAGGAAGATTGGACCCATTCTAAGGCTGAAGAAAAACTGAAATTGTCCAAATATAGAAGTATTTATGACAAAATAGAACAGGAGGATGTGGCAGTAGTAAACTGCAAGCTGGCACAACATTGCACTCATTAGCCCTTAATTTAACTAGGAGAAATGCTTTCTTTTTTTCCTGCTGTGCAATTTTAAAACACACAGACCATGTTGTACCATAGTTTTTCTCCCATTGCATTCAGCAAAATAAATTCCATTTAAAGTTACCTTCTTAGCAGAACTTAAAGCCTAATGTAATATTGAAACCAAGGGCCTGAGCGTTGTGAATCAATCTAAAAGATGAACTAAATACTCAGTTAAATGCTGACTGATCATGAGACACTGGTAATTAAACAGGAGTAATCCAGAATTCGTACATGCAAGGCTGAAAAAACAGCAGCTTTGATTTCCCAAATCCTGCCAGCAAAGCATTTCAGAGAGGTTACAAATCTTAATTGACCAGAGCACCACATGCCAGCCAAGGTAAGTGGTGGCACTCCTGCTCCAGGGAGGAAAAAAGGAGCACAATGGCAAGGAGCAAGAGGTCAAGCCTGGCCAGCATGACAGCCTGGATTAAACACCAGGCACTGCTGGATCTCAATCCATGCTTAAAAAATCCCTGCTCCGACAACAAACAAAAAAATGAGTGGTCAAATTTGATTGAATTTCAGAGACTGTTCTATAATCAATCATGACAGGGTTAATTCTCCTAAACACTCCCTAGCAGATGCTAATCTGCCTTGGAATATATCCATGATTCCAGGATAATTATGAATGCAAATCTCAAACAGCAGTTTCTAAGTGAAGAATTGTGCATAGCTGTCTCTTCTATTCCTTTGCATCCCAAAATAACAAGGGGGACCCACAAACAAAACCTTTAGCAAGCACTTCACACTAAAATCTAATATATTAATCACATCACCTCTAGGAGAGGTGATGGCTATGCAGATGGGTTTAAACAACCCAAAAAACTGTAATAACTTAACCAGACTAATTAAGTGGGCCTGTGTGAGGGAGCAGAGGGCTCCCATGAAATAAACCACTCTTCACAACCTCACTGCCCTACAGAAACTTGATTATTTTAGCTCCTTTCACCCTGTCCATCAGCAGGAAACACCTAAGGGGCAGTCAGGGTCCCACCAGCTCAGTTCTAGACATCTGTTCATCATTGGTCCCTTCTGACCTTTAGTTCTATTGAGTATCCATTGCAAGCTGGACACTCTTCAAAAATTCCACTGTACTTTCCAGTATCCACCTACTCCACAGCTACCTTGGACTCAACAAATTTTGAACAAATTTTTCTACTCCTGGAAGAAAAAGACCCCCCAAAAAAAAACCCAAAAAAACCCCAAACAACTCAAAACACACAAAAAAACACGTTACAGAAACCTCACCAATGCATAAATAACACATTCTCTATAAGGCTTTTACCAATGTTTGGAGAAATAATTCCTTGTGCCAAAGTGAGCAAACAGTCAAAACCCTAGTGCCATAAAGTCCTGTATGAAAGATAAATGAAAGAACTTCTCATTCTGGAAGAAAAAGGCAGAATTTAAATTATGGAATTAAATTACAAAGCAGGGCATGGGCTCGTAAGCTCTTATCTCCTGCTGGGGAGCTGATGGCAGTGAAACACTTTTGTAAGTGGGAAAACCCAATCAATTTTACCCCCTAAAACGCAGATGCTTTTTGCCTGTCCTGGAGGGAGAACCCTCACTCTGTGTTGAGCTTGGGGTTTCACACAGAGCACAACCCAGGAAAGCAAAGAACAAGCTCCAAAACCCTGAGATGTCCAAGCTTTGCTGCACTGATTGAGGACAAACTGGTCAGGACTGAGGGATACCATTTAATTCCACAAACAGAAGCCACAATGTTGTTTTTCTGAGGGTTTTATGAAGGTTCTTGATGGCCACTTTCCCCTCACTTGCCACACAAATATAAGTCATCCCTGAGATGCAACAACTAGAACAGCTGGCCAACAGCTGTTAGTTGGGATTGCTGAGTTCAGTCCCTTTTCCTTCAACTGAAACATTATTTGGGGTGTTCTCTATTATCCCTGGGTATCCATTAGGAAACTTAATGAACTTCTCATACTCTTTGAGACTTCAGCTTCGTTTTCAAGTTAATTTAAAGCAGGGGAATGAATTCCAGAATGCTTTGGAAGGGAGAAGAGACAGACAGGATGGGACTGAGAAAGCAACTAAAATTGTGTTTCTTTGGGATATAAGCCTAAAAAAGCACCACCTGGGAAGTTGGCTTCAGAACACAAGGGGAGACTTTGGGCTCTGCAGCAGAGCAAAAATCTAACCCTTAAAACTAAAAAGCCAGTTATTTTTTAAAATAATTCAAGAGTAACAAGAAAAAGAACCCAAAACAAACAGAGGGGAAGGAAAAGAAAAGCCAACACACAAACACCACCACAGTTATTAAACCTCTCTAAACAGAGGCAAGACTCTCCACAGGTCCCTGTGGTTTCACCCATTCTTGCTCAAAATAACCTATTTTGGATCTTTCTGGGTGCTTTTTATTTTTCAGAATTGGGAGGAAAAGAAAAAAACATCCATATATGTTGCCTCTGAGAGATGGGAATTCTGGCATCAAGCAGCACAATTCGATGAATGGAAAGGTGTGGACTTGCAGAGATTTATTTTTTTTCCAAAGTTAAATAATTTCATTTCAATGGCAGTAAGGTCAGGAAAGCATAAATCCAAGACTACATCTCTAATTAAGTGATAAAGCTAATTGGATCTGAGTATATTTCCTGATAATAGCCTGCACTGCTGAGATAAATGCCAAGGAAAAGCCAAGGGAAGGATTTCTCTTCTTTCAGCTCCTATTGAGGGACAAGCTACAATTTGACTTGATCACAACACTGGTTCTAATGTTTAAGAGGCATTGAAACAGAGATTACATTCTTTTTAATCAGTTAAGGAGATGTAAAAAACAAGTGAGCTGATACATCATCCTGAGCTCCAAGGTTTTGGTAACACAAAGTGAGGACCCACTGAAATCCAGACAAAAACATGCTGCCCTCACCATAGTTTAACACAACCACATTTCCATTTTTTGGTTAAAAAAATTAAATGTAAAAAAAAGAGTTAGAAACACAACAAAGAAACAAACAAAAAACTCCCCAACCCCAAACCCCCTAAAGTTCCTGGTGTAAACAAACAGCTTAAGTCTATTTCTTAAGCAGACACTGACTCTTGTGGAAAATCTAATTTGATTTCACTTCGGAACGAAAGCGGCCAAAAGCCAGCGAGGAAGTTGATCCAATTAAGTATTTGGCTTAAGGACACGTTTCCCTTCAAGTGCCCAGAGGGTCCCCTTGACTTTGCCATTAAAGCACCTCCCTGGGTTGCAACAAAGGGCTCTGAGTGTGGCAGGAGCAGCTGCTGAGTCTCCACGTGTGCCAGAAGAACAGCAAACAGCAATGGCAAAGCCCAAAAGGGCAGTAAGAATAAAATCTGAATTCTAAAGCATCAGCTCCAAAAAGTGTCATTTTCCCAGAGCTCTCACGAAGGGGTTAACTCTGAGCACATATAATTTAGATGTCAACATTGTTAATTATTTAATTGCTCACGAAAGCACAATTGGTGCAGGCTCGGCGAGGAATGACATCTCGTTCCCGAGACGAGGCTGGGGGAAGGGGAATATTATGGATTTTATGGCCTTTGGATCCCCCCTCTCCACCACAAAACACCTTGGAGATCCCATCAAGGAAGAGTCCCAGGACCGTGGCAAGCCATGGAAGAAACCAAACACATCAACAATATGGATTTGGTGTATTTTGAAGGGGTTTTTTGTGTTTGGTCTGATTTTTAACTCCAATACCTCTAAACCGATTGAGAAAAATATTCCACACTGGTAGGAATTGTTTTGCAGGAATAATTTGGGCTTAACAGAAACACTCATAGAAATAATTTGTTTGAAAAAACTTTCCTTTAAAACGGTGTCTGATGATGCATGCATAAAATAAACATTTCATCTTCAGAAGAAGTGGAAGAGGAAGGAAAATAGTGGTGGTTTTCTCCTTTCTGATGTCTGTGAGTCCCTTGAAAAAGAGAGAAAGTGCTTGCCTATCTGCTTGAGCTGTTGCCACCCAATTCATTTTATTGTGATCAAAAATCTGCTTTTGTGCCCCATTGCAGGGCAATCTTATAAAAGTATCACACAATTAACAGGGCTTGTCAAGGAAACCCAAACTAGAGCACAATGCAAAATATCCTGTGGCTGCTGGGTTGATTTAAAATGCAAGGATGACTTTTTTCAAAGTGCTGGCTGAAGTTTTGAAGTTGCCCCTTCAAATGAAACACTTTGCAATTTAAACCACAATTTGAAAATTTCCAATGGAACGGCGCAAAAATAGAAAAATATTGTACAATAACCTTTAGTATAGTATTGAGTGTGCTAAAAAGTTACCTATTTCTCTAAAAAACACCCATGCTTCCATAAATCCACATTTTTCATCAGAAAAGTTTAAACAAGTTAAAGTGAAATAGCTCTATGGCTCAGTTCTGCAAAAGAACAGATCCATCCAAGAGAAGCTCCCAAGATCCACCTCAAAGCACCTTTTCACTACAGCCAGTATTGCTAATCTGGTTAATGAGATATGATTTGGGCTTTTCTTGTTCCAAAATATATATTTGTTATGTATCACTAAGACCCTACAGGAATTAGACTTCTTCTATTCATCCTACTGTACCAGAGAATGGAATTAGACTTAAGAAATACAACATACCAGTCCCAACACAAGCCTCAGTGGTTTCCTATTTAAAGCACTTCACAGAGAGATTTAGAATTTATTCACATTTTTCTTCAGGAGGCTTAGATTATTTCTAATCTAACAGGTAGCCTGATAGAATTTAGGCATTGCAGGTCAAAAACACGTGGCCAGAAGTATTTTGGTGGCAGGATTGCTTTAAGGAGAAGTGAATTTCTAATGCAGATAAGCTTTTGTGAATACTTCCTATTATCTCATTAGCATGTTTTCTGACCTCTGGACTTGAAAATCTCTTGCTCAGTCTGGATTCCTAATCTTACTTAAACCCATATTTAAAAGCAGAATAACTGATTAGCCAATGTCCTTTGTGCTCTACAACCACGTTTCATGCTTTTAGAAGGAAAAGTGTCATCCTTTGCTGTTTATTTCTCTAACCTTGCACTGAAAAAAGGCACAGTGTGATAATACCCTGTGTCTCTTTCCTGCAAATTCAAGGATTTGGGTTTTTTTCCCCCAAAGTAACACAGAATTAAGAAATTCCTCTCAAGATGTTTGATGGATTATACAATAATATTTCATATTTCTCATATATGAACAAATAACAACTAACAGAAGTTCCTAAATGTGATGTGATGAAAATCTGCCTGCAAAGTTTAAAAGTTGCCCATAAACCTCATTTGTTCAAATTGTGATGCTTGGAAATGTTTACTGCATGTACAGATTTCACAGCACTTATCAAGCATTTTTAAGGAATACAGATATTACATCATCAAAAATTCATGTTTCTTTATATTGGGACTTTTGGGTGCATTTATTTATTTATAGCAAATCTAAGAAAACTAAGCAAAAAGTTCCACTTTTGAATTCTCTACACTTAGCTTCTGTATAATTTCGAAATTAGCAATTACATTAAGAAAATTCTGTAATAATCCAACACGCTTTCCAAAATTAAACATTAAATAAAAATAATCACCTCTGTACAATTAGCATAGCCATTAATATATCATAGAATATTCTCAGCTGGAAGGGAACCAAAAGGATCAGCGAGTCCAATGAGAATAAGTGTGTATTTATACTAAAATATTTACACTAAAATAGTATTTTTAATGCTATAAACTGCATTGTTTATATGCTGATGCTGATTCAGGGCAGGCTTTGAGAAATACAACAATTTATTCCCTACTGAGTTTCATCAGGGACAGCCTTTAAAGGGTATGTGCTGGTTATTACTGTCCAGGTTCCTGATCCAATTTGTGACCTTCGTGGCAGAATAAAAGCTGTGCAGTGAGATGGCTCAATTAACCTCATCTGCAAATCATTTGCAACACAGCACACTAATAGTGTCATACCAATCCCTAAATGTCTGGGGTTTTTTTCTAAATCAAAGTACACAGTAATTACTATTAACTGCCATTAATGCTGCTGGTACTTAAAATGGGATTAAGGATTTCACACTGGGGAGGGGGGGAAAAAACAGACCAAAAACCACCTTTTTAATCCCGTTACATCCATTTGAAAAAGAAAATTAAAGTTATCTAAACTGAAAACAAGGGCCAGAGAGTCTTCACAAAGGTGGAATCTCTTTTTTTATCCAACCTGAGGTTAATTAAGTTATAGTAGAATGCTCCTGTTCTGCTACATCCAGCTTATCCCTCATTCACTTATCCTGCCACTCTACCTGTTCTCTGGGGGAGGAGGAGGGGAGCTACCATGCTTATGAAACAAAATAACGCCAGCCTTGTGTTAATTAACCACATAACACTTGGAATTTCATTTGAAGTGCAATTTAAGGAGCAGGGCGACGAATGTGCAATGAAGAGCTAATTCAGAGGTGCCATTTCCCCAAGAAAAAGAAATGTTATTCTCAATTTTGTCAAACATAAACATGAAATTTTAATCAACTGATGCCTCATAAGTCACGCTGTAATTGTGGCTTTGCTTGAACGTTAATTCTAGTTTTAATTTTTTTTTCTTTGCTTGCCACTGGCAGGTGTTCATAGCACTGCTCTGACTTTGATGTGCCTGCCTTCACTCTTTCCTGCTCCAGTGCTAAGGACTGATTGGAAAATCATATTGTGCCTTTAAGCCAAATGCCTCGTGCCTGTTAACAAGCAAACATTCCGATTTATAAAATTGCACACTCACACTGGGAAAGTTTCCCCCTCCCAAATGCAGAATATCTGGCAGAACACGTGACAAGAGTGAAGCTCTCGCGAAGGAAATAAAATATGTGATGGGAAGGGAAACGCCAGCCTTGTGCTCTGGTTATGTGGGCTGCTCTCCTCTCCTTGCGTGATCCAAACCAAAAGGACAAGCACGCCAGAAAATCCCTGAATACCCAGCCTTTAAATATGCAGGAGCCTCAGGCACGCAGCAGCAAGTTAGGTAAATGCATGCATTATCCAAATTGGAGGTGGGGAAGCAACAGACAGCAGAGCCTCTCACCCCCAATCTCCAACTTTACACTGCTTTTCTCTAAGAAAAAAAAATATAATTAACAAATTAAAGGGAGATTCTTTTCAGCTTTGGGGTGGGAAATACCTAAGGAAAGGTGAGGTGTAATTTGTGGTCATTGTAAAGCTGTGATGTGAAGAAGCTGTCACTTTTCATATCCCTCTAATGAGCAGGTGACTTACAAAGGCCATCAGGTACATGCACGTCTCATCTGTTTGCACCCACTGTCTCCAGGACAGCATTTTAGAGACAGAAAAGAGAAAATCATCACTATTTCCCTCTTCTGTATTAAGCCAACGCTTTTCAAACTGTGAGACAAATCCCACTGAATGCATATATTGTACCTAATAGATTATTGTTGCACCCAGGTAATGAAACTTTCAAAGAAATAAATCCTACACTCAGATATAAACATCACCACTGCCCCCAGCACGTTGTCAGAAGGTGGTGTGCTCTGCAAAATGCATGGCATGGAAAGCAGTGTTTACCAAACTCGTGATCATTCTGTTCAGCACACTTGGGCTAAAAACCTGGTTTCAATGTATGGAAAGCTAGCACTGTGCTGCACAATTTCAGCAGCAATTTCACTGTGTACCCCTTGGAGCACCTGGTAATGAACACAACAGAGCCAGCCTGACTTGCAGCAGCACGAGCAGCAGTGTGCTTGTGCATGCAGCTGATGTGCTAAGCAGTGATAACCAAAGAGGTCTCCCTGCTGGGGGGTTTCTCCAGGGAACAAGTCAAAACTCCCAAAAAACAGTGCCCCACATCCCTCCATCCCCTTGGGTCAAACATCTCCCACCCCATATCCATGCCAGATACTTCAACTTCAGTTTAAGGAAGGAGTTTCTAATGTTATATTGTGTTGGAGAAAACTCAAAAGTGTAAAACAAGAAGCTGACCAGCTATCTGACAATATGGGGGAAGCAAATAATCAATCAAGAGTGTACAGAGTGAAAAAAAATACCAGTATAAAACAGAGGTTGTGCTTAATCATGACAATAGCAAAATTCAGTCCATAATTTCCACTGCTGTTTGACTCACATTAACTAGAAATGTCTTGTCAAGAGATTTCCCATTAGAAGAAAATAATTCAAGCAATGTTTCATGGCTACTACAAAGCAAGTTCCCTTCAGTTCCTCAGCTGGGAGTAAAGCTAAATGAGTTACAAAGAACTCAGCTGCTAATTGATAGTGAAGCGAACAAACCAGAGTTAAGAACACTGTCTCAGTCACAATATTTCATTGGATGGGATTATAAAAACCAGGTCTGCTAATCACCCCAGCAATTAGATGAAATCACACTTAATTGAATAGTTAAATATAATGAAATTCACTCCTCCCCTACCTGCCCCACCCAACAGAACAAGAAAGAATTAAAGTACTTCAGAAAAATAAATACCTATTTAAACAGCTTATCTATTAAAAATATAAACCCCAACCAACCAAACCCTTAATGAGAAATGTGGGTTATGGACAACCAAAGCAGTTATTCCCTTGTACAGTGTTCTTTGGGGTGACAACTCCACACTGTCACAGAATAATGTCACAGAATTTATCCCCCTTAAACATTTGCACACAAATGCACCAGGGGACAAACTCCAACCCCTACAAAACCCAATGATCTTGATGTCCTACCCCTAATCAGGAGTAACACAGCGAGATAACACAGCCTGGTGCCTAAAGTACCTTTGCCCTCGGTGACCTTTCTCAGAAGGATAAAAATTAGGGCGAGGAAAACGATTTCATTCGTATTCTCTTAAATTCCGCTGAGTTTTGCCATTTGGCCACGCGTGATTTTCACGAGATTCATCAGTGCTTGGGGATTTTTAATACCAGATTTTGTTTTAATGTGAATCATCCCTCTGTTTGCACACAAAAACCTCCAGAATGGGTTGTGATGGTCTGTGTTGCACCCCCAGAGAGGCAGGATAAAGCTGATACCAGTTATGGCGGAGGCAGCGCCGAAATCCACTTTCCTCTTCTTTCAGAACCCAGCAAGCAAAATATCCACAAGCCTTTCCTCAATCTATATATATATATACATTCCCAAAAATATATTATTTTTCTTTTGTGGGCTGGTAGAGAAGTGGAATAAATTTTGAGTCATCTCAATTAACAGGCACCAGTAAAAATAGAGGAGAAAACACGCCCTGTGTGTTTTCTCTGCAGGTTTATTCTCCTTGTCAGCTTTCATCCACAATAAAACTAAATCACAGTTGTCAGCATTTGCTATGAAGCTTCTCTTTGTGCAACTGCTTAACTAATTAATAAAACAACTACTGTTTCTCTTTTCTTAACTATATAAAAAATATTAGTTTAAATTCTTGAGTTTCTTCTTGTGCAAGTCCTTAATTCTTTATAGAACAGGAGCAAACTATTGTTCCTGACCCTTCTATGCCTTATAATAGCATTAATCATGCTAAATTCTTCTGGTGCTCATGTGGATATAATGTAATTATAACAAATTCCTGAAGATAATTTCTTATTCCCATTGGTCTTGGAGACAAATCTAAAATACACTGAATTTCTATAAATGAGAACGTGCTGGGAAGTGTCTCTTGGTAAAATAAAGTTTATAAGGTAAATAATAAACATCAACAAGGAAGGGTGAAAAGTACTAAGCTGAAAGGGATATATAACAAAACCCAAGTCATTTTAATACATTTCCCCATGTTTTCATGCCACTCCCCAAAGCAGTAAAAGCTTTCAGAGCACTGTCTTGAACTACAAACACAATTTATCCACATATTAACACAGACTTTCTTTTAAAGCACATAAATCTGCAAAATATTCTGTATGTGCACGTGAGGCTAATCCCAAAACATAACTTGCAACCTGGACTTCAACAATATTTATATCCTAATAAAATGTTGGCAGATAGGGCATTTCTTTAATTCACTATGAGTGCTTTTAAAAGTGCGGTCAGGAGGTTTGGTGAGGTTATTTTAATAGCAAAAATTTTTTAAAAAAATTGCTTTTAATTGAACTCACCTGCCTGAAATGCAAATCCTGACTTTCATATAGAACATTTCTGAGTGAGATTCTTCATGCACACAAGCCACAAAACATCCATTAAGTCAAACCACACAGTATTTGGAGAATACAATCCTTTATCAGTAGATCATAATTTTAAGAGTTGTCCTTTTCTTCCTTTTGCATAACCCTCAAACCCACAGATTTAGAATCTTTTCATTTAAAATATATTCCTTTTAAAACACAGGCAAAACAATCAGGCACAGAACTTTCACACTCTCAAAGTGGACAAATTCAAGGTACAAATAAAAGAAACAAGTACGCTTAAAAAAATTAAAAGAAATGTTAGATGTTATTATGGAAGTTTAATAAAGTGCATTTAAAAAAGAAACCAGTGTATGGGACTCTCCACAGGACAAGTGTAACCAGTGAGATTTGAGATCAAAAGGGACAATTTCTGCAGCATTTCCATAAAATAACAGCATAAATGTATAATAATAAATACTGGACAACAGCATTTTTATAATATATCCTAAATATATATAACAAAATATATGTCCTAAACCAGCCTACTCTTATCTATGAGAAAATATAAAGCAACTGTGGCATTTAATCCATAAAGGAAAACACACTTAGTGCTTTCAGATTTCTCACAGCTCAAAAAAAATGGATTACAACAACCTGCAGTGTGAATTGTCCAGAAAAACTAGAGTTCTGGATGTAAAATAAAGCAAAAAATTGCTGCTCCTATAAGTAGCTTTTATCATGATTCTCTTCCTTTCAGAAATCAAATAAGGTGGAGTGGAGATCCCCAGGAAGAGATGGAAGTTTAGGACCAGACCAGGAGTGATTTCAGAGCAGTGAAACACAGACAAAGCAGTTCTGTTTCACACAGTGGAAGTTCAATATTGTCCAGCCAGCATCTAACACAAATTATTTGATTTTTTAACATTGAACAGCATCTCAAAATAGGAAACTTCATTAAGTTCCTAATGAGCAGCATTTCATTGTTTTTAAACCCTGCCCTTATCCCTCAGTTATTCTCCCTTTCCCATTGCCCCACGTTACATCTCAAACCACTCAAAGACCAATTCAGGAAGCAATTTTAGACTGATCTGGGTAATGCAACACAAGTACTTCAGCTTGCATGAAAAGCAAAATCCTCTGCTGGTTATTGCTTAGATTTGGGATTAAAGAGGGAATGGGAAAAGAAAGAAAAAGTGAGGTTTTAAGGCTATAAATGATTCCCTCTTTACAGGACACACAGCAGAGAGGGTGTCCCTTCCTGCTCACGCCCCGTGGATGTTGCTGCAGCAGAATAAATAATTATAAACACCTCTCTTTGCTGATAACAGCGAGCCTCTGGCTCAGAAATCAAATAGCACGTGGCAATCAAATGCTTATTTTGATAAGATGCTCCTGGAAGAACTGTGGATGCAGGCACAGCCTGTGATGTGTCAGTGCCACTTCTCTGTCACCTCTGAGCACCAGTAATAGAGATGCTGCTCTCAAAGGTTCTCCCAGCACAGCAGGGCAGGCTGAGGCCAAGTGACAAAACCTCCCCCACGTGTTTTCACATCCTAAAAACAAACTGAAGGCAGTCACCTCCTCTAAGGAAAGCCACAGCAAAGCGAATAGACCCACAGAGAAACACATATGTGCTCAAGGCAAAAAATAGAAATAAACCAAGATACAACTCAGATTGTCTCTGTACCGAGCAGAGTTTATAGACTGCTTCCCACAGGTCAGAGGTTTGCCCTTTATAAAGCCAGACATCTTCCTAAAGTCAATAAAAGTGGCAGAAAGAGGCCCTTAATAAATGTTTGCTCCCTTTGCAGCTCCTCACAGGTCAGGCATTCCCTTTCTTTGGGAAGAGCTGAAGGGCAGCAAACCTGGAGCCTCTCCGTGCCCCAACCCCATTCCCAGGTATCTGAAAGGTGCACAAACCTCAGCAATGCACTCCCAACTCCTCCTTCTAGATTTGGGGGCCCTTATTCAGTCTATCACCTCGCTGTTGCCACGGCTGGGGAGGGCAGGGGAAGGTATTCCCAAATTCCCAGACCTCCTTAAACTGCTCAGAGCAGCATGGCTAATCTGACCACGCAATGCTCAGGACAGGGGCTCACACAGGGAACATGCCCCTTTGTTTAAGAAAAGGCAAAACCAAACAAATAAACAAAAGTCACTTTCTCTGCACATTAAAAATATCTTTTTTCTATCCTGTGCCTTTTTTTTCCTCCCCTCCACTCCCATCTCCTGGTGCCTCCCCATTCCCAGACCCTCTCCAACGTAAGTCTCTTTTGGGGGGTCTGAACCAGCTGGGATTTTTGCACACACAAATAACAACTAAAGACTGATCTTCATGCTTGCAAAGGTTCCTGAGGTGCCTCAGGTGACCCAGACAGAGAGATGAAAAAGCAAAACAGCAACATGCACTCTTTGGGTTTAGGCACCATCCACATCTCCTGTGCTGCACTTGCCTTTCCCTGAACATCCTGAACCAGATGCCTCAGAAAGGGAGTATTTTAATATCACCCAAAAAGTGAGCAGCTCACATGACCATCACCATTTTTATCTTTCGCTGTGTAAATGATATTATTGGGGGAAAAAAAAAAAGCAAACAAGAAGAAGAAAGAGAGTATTGGTTCTTTACAAGGAATGAAAAAGAAGCACCATCTCGTTTCCGTCGGGGGGTTTGACTTAATACCCATTTGTTCACACAGTACTGCTTGCAAAAAATATTTGTTTGATATAAAGGACATTGAATAATTTATGCAATATTTAATAATGCAGTAAACCAGAGAGAGTTCAGCAAGGCAGGCAGGGCACTCTGCATTATTTGCCTTGCCCGCCTTGCTTTTCCAAATAAACCCCCACACTTAAACACCATTAGCACATGCAATATAACCAAAAAAACCCCAAATAAACCCCCACACTTAAACACCATTAGCACATGCAATATAACCAAAAAAAACCCAAATAAACCCCCACACTTAAACACCATTAGCACATGCAATATAACAAAAAAAACCCCAAAGAAATACTGTCTAATTTGGATATTAAACAAAGCACCTGGTACTAGTTCATAGGACAAAGCAGCAACTTTCTTAGTTGTGTATTTTTGATTTAAAAAAAATAAAATAAGGAGCTTTAAGAATAAAATCAAAATTAATGGAAAGGGATTTATATCAGCATCCAGTTCCTTCCAAGTGAGTCAGAGTGGAGCATTAGTGTGGGACATGAGTGATGGGTCCTGAGCCTGCTACAGGGGTATCCTCAAAGCAAATCCACTTTGGAACACCAATAATTGCATCAAAGCTTTCCCAGAATATCACAGGGCTCCTGACTTGGCGTTCTGGAAACAGCCATAATATACATAAGCAATATATCAATTTCCAGAATATACATAAGCAATATATCAACTTCCAGGGCAACTGACTTTGTTTTGTGGTTTGTATAAAAGCATTTAATACACCCTTTTACTCTTTCTTTAAATTCAAAGGGTTTTTTTTCTCTTTTGGCATCTCCAAAGTAGGGTTTAAGACCTCTGGATGCTACAAGCTAAAGTGTATAACTCGAGGTTTTTGAGCACTTTTATGTCCCCCAAATTATAATTCGATGCTTAATTTGTTGAATTAACTCTACATGGTCCATGGATTACAGATTTACCTTTGGGACTGTCCATTTTCCTTTCCAAAAATAAAATAGGATTTATAGAAACCAATGTGATCTTGCAGGTTTCTTAAATTTATTAGTAACAGTTTACTTTTTTCCTTAAAAAATTACTCTTCATATAAAAAGTAGATTAGTCTTTAAATTGTATTATTTTGTGCTGTATAAAAGGCAAAATATTACATACTTCTTATGAAGTTGTGTTGCCAAAGAACGTACATATTTATATTTCATCTTTCTTTTTATAAACACTGGTTTTAAAGATTAAAAAAAATAAAATAAAATTAGAAGTTTACAACTTGGCTTTTCCCACCAGCATCAGGATTCAAAGGAGACAGTTTCCACTCATGTAAAAAAGCAAAAATTAAAATCAATCTTTATGATCTCTCTCCTGAGCTAAACCATGTCCCTCTGTTTGTCAACGTGCTTGTTTGCCATAGGAATTCCTAATGCAAGTTATGTTTCATTCCAAAGGATAACAGGTATTGTATGGCCAGATATCCCTTCAAAAAAGATTTTTGCACTTACTGCACAATGGATTAAGTCACTTCAAAATTTCCTCCTCTCTGACAGACATTGTTTTAATCAATTTGCAAAGAGTTTGTTGCTTCAGGAACTTAAGTGCCTTGTTATGCCACACAATGACTCAGGGAACTTAAAAATCTCGCTTCTGTTCCATTTAATGCCTTTTTCAGTCTCCACTTAAGGTCTTTTACTACCAGAATTTTCACATACTCACTGAGCAATGAGTTCACACCTCTCATAACAAGAGATCATTAATAATAAGCTCCAACCTTTACCAAAGGGAGATCACCACCGAATAATCATTGCTGTAATTAATTGATTAGTATTGTGGAAGGCACCAAAACAAAGGAAATGATTTTTCATTGTTGTACTTTAGAATTTTATATAGTTCACATTCATCAGCGTGGTCGTGAGCCACTGAATTGCAAGGCAGATAAAACAGCATCCCAGGTTAAATTTCTGCAAAACAAACAAGAATTGTTTGCATCTAGAAAAGCTTTATGATTACAATTCCTTCTGCCATTTACAGAGGAGACAAATCCCACCGGTTTTCCACTGAAAACCTCCATCATTAGGCTACATTTCATCCTTACCCACCTAGCCCCACATTCGCCAGCCAGACATTTAAGGAGAAAACGAAGGGCAGGATTTTTTCCTCCAGGTCTGAAAGGAAGATCATTTAGTGGGCAGACAAACACACTCACACACATGACCTTTTCCCACCCCTGAACCCAAGCAGGCAGCAGGAATAGCAGGTTGGATCCTACAGATGGGCTCTTCCAACAGGCAGGGCAGGAGGGAGCGCTGCTCAGGCAGAGATAATCCGACAGGACAGGTCCTGCTTATTATAGACCCGCTGCTGATCAGACAATCTGAATGAAACCCCCGCCTCCAATCCAAGGGAGACTCTCTGCTTCCTGAATTTTTAAAGTCCTGGAAGCGCCTGGCGCTGGGGCGGATCCAACACCAGTGGTTGGCGTGCAAATACCCACTTAGGCAGAGCAGAGGAGGCCAATCATTGCAAGAACTCCAGGAGAAGCAGCACCTCATCTTGAGGTTCCATTAGCCCTCGCCTCAGCACCACCACTGGCCCTAAGTGGTCACGGCCAATTAATTTCAATTAGTCTTCGCGGGCTCCGAGTTATGACAGGTTCGTGTTTTGGCCGCGGGAAATCGGTGGCAATCACGAGAGCACCAAAACATGAAAACAGAAGGGAGGGCTCCTGCTAACGAGGAGGTGGCTCAAATCCCTGGGCTGGGAGCAGAGCGTTGGGAGGACATCGTTCCATCTCTCCCTGCGCTTTTAAGAGGCTGGGAAATAAAAGAAGGGCCTCCTCTAGATGGCACTAAGG
Organism: Campylorhamphus procurvoides; assembly: GCA_013396655.1. NCBI lineage: Eukaryota > Metazoa > Chordata > Aves > Passeriformes > Dendrocolaptidae > Campylorhamphus > Campylorhamphus procurvoides. The sequence goes on from WBMV01008444.1 coordinate 434,325, forward strand.
AAAGAAGGATGTGCTCCGGCAAAGAACAGCTCTTTGGATGCAGAATGTTTGTCTGCTTTGTTGCCTTTTTGTGTCTGTCCATGTAATAATTGCACATGAAAAGCAGAGTGTGGTTTGTATGGGATGTATCTGAAATGGTTTCATCAGGGGGCACATCTGAAAAGATAGAACTGGGAATACAACAAATGATTCCTGTTTATGCCAGTGAAAGAAAAAGTGCTATTTCAGTCTACCCAAGATCAAATTCAGATGTAAGGAAATTTCATTCTGAATGCAAAGACACAGAATTTGACTTCTTGACTTTTTAAATAACATCTTTGCTATTAAAAAAGCATCATATTCACACTGTTTAATATAAGCATTAATTTAAACAGCCTGAAATGTGTTTATAGAGTCAGCAGCCTCTCAGGCAGATTCAAATGATCGAAGTTTACCTATCAAAATACTTTGCTTCCTTCCCAAAATTGCCTTAAATTCAGAAGTCCTCTGGTCAGTAATTTTTTCCTTTCTATATCATAAGGGAGGGGAGAAAATCCTGCCAGCACTTCAGAAAAATGCTGAGATATTAAAAGCCAGTAATCTAAGAAATCTCTCCTGATGCAGCCTCCTGGCACGATTACATTGATTTTCTGCAAGTGCATGCACTATAAATATTGCAATAAATTAGGCTACAGTATTATAATTTTCACAGCAGTGCAACAAAACTAAAGCCATGCAGAAACTTTGCTATACCCAGAAAAAATCAAGGGTTTTGGGGTTTGGTTTTTATGTATTGGGTGCCTATTTCAAACATCCCCCCGGCCTCAGAGTACTGGAAGAGTTCTCTGTTACAATTGATCTCCAAGAGGAATATTCATGTCCCCAAAATACTCCATTTCTGGTTGCAAGTAGAGCTGCTTGAATAACAATTTCCCATTTAAAAAAAACACAAGCTCTTCATACAAATGAAACAATTTCCAGGAGTGCAACTGTTCTGAAGGGATTTTTCACTGAAAGAAGAAAACATCTACATTTCTTTACATCTCCTAATAATTTGTGAAGATATATATGTATATATAGGAATAGTATAAAGACTAAAGGTATATTTCCAAATTAGAAAACATTAAAAATCAGTGTTGCACTCCAAAAAAACACATTTCAGCAATTAGTCGCTTTTGTTCTTACAGAAAAGCAATTTTTATCCCTTTCTACATCTGTTTGTAGCAACATTGGAACAAAAAGACTAAAATCGGGGAGAAAAAACTATACCCATAGTGACAAAATAGTTTTGAAATAAGAAATAGTCCCTGAAAAAAAAGCTCCTGAAAGTCTTTGATTTTCAATAAATATATAGTTAATTTTATCAGGTTTAGTCAATATTTTTATGAGGTTTAGTCAATATTTTTCAGTCATTCTTCAACTGAAATATGTCAGTAATAAACTTGATCTAAAGTGAATAAAACTGCCAGCACCCCATGACTAGGACTGGGGATGAAGTGGTGACTCTAAATCTGCAGGTATTAAGCAGAACCCAAACCCCATTTTCCTGTTTAAAAAAAAAAAAGGCATTTAACCCTTAAGTACAATCACAAAACATCACCTTTTAAGCACCAAAACTTGAGGGCAAGGGCCATTTTTATTTATTGAATTTTTTTTAATACCACTTTTAGGTCCACCCTGTATATACAGCTTTGTGTTATTTGCTGTTCCATTGGCTGGGGGAGTTGCTTAGAAAGAAATAGAAGATAATTTGGGTTTTTAAAAGTGTTGCATACCTGCAAACACAGTGATGGCTCAGGGAAATAAAACAGCCCCCAGCCCAGTCCCACAGAAATCCCCTGAGAAAGTGAGGACTCATAAGATTTTTCCCATTTTCCCTGGTTTTTTGCTCTGTTTCTTCAACCTTTGAGTAGTTTCAGTGCAATAACTAAGAGAGCATCCATCCCTCTCAGGTTCTCTTTGCTTTTTGGTGTTATTTACATCTTGTGATCCACTCTCAGGATTTCCAAGCCATCCTCTTATTCCATCTTTGCAATAAAATAATCTGCTCCCCTTATGGCTTCTTTTATTCTTCTATTTTATTTTTTTTTCTGCTTGCATAGTCACTAATGAACCTTACTAGACACTCGATCCATTTTCCATATGACCCATTTGCTCATCTGTTCCTGCAACTGCAAAAACAGGGGGCAGGAATATAATCTGCTTGAACAGGAAGCCTCTGACTTTTCAGTCCCAAACATTCACAAAGTTACACCCAGCGTTTTTAATTCAATACAGCCCTATGAAAATATATAGAAAAAAGGGAAATAATTCGATGCAGTCCGAGGAAAATAAAAAAAAATTGGAAACAAATAGAGCAATGAGTTTTCTTAAAACACTGGGTTTCTTCAGGCTGAGTTCTAAACTGAAACCAAAGCTTTAATCAGCCCTTAATTACATAACTTAATGCAGGCCAGAAATTAAATTCAGCCACCCGATTAAGACAAAGCAGAAGCAAACAGGAATTCATTTCTGAGCAGGAAAACATCCCAGGGAGGCCATCCCTGAGCAGATTGGCAAACTGCTTGGAGGATTCTACACGTGGATTTCAGGAGAGCAGAAGGTCCAGCAATAGTTTAATCTTGGTTTTGCTTTATGGCATACTTTTCAAGGAGAAAAGAAAATGGAACTTTTCAGAGCAGTTCAAGATACTCAGGGTATTCCAGCCACAAACTCAGTCATTAAAACTCAGATTGAGTTCTCAGAGAGTCTTTCCAGAAGTTCTGGGTTCATCTTCATTCCAGAGATTGACACCAGTGCAAAGAGTTATTCCCAGGAGCACTTCAATACTTGCAGGATCTCTGAAAACTGTCTTTCCTCTACAAATACTGAGTAAAGAATTAAAAATTTTAAGTTCTGTTTTCCAGAGAGAAGGAGCAAGGGAGGGATAATTTTTTTGAAAGGCAAAGAGTAAAATTTAGTCTCACTTATGACTGTGACAATAAAAGTGTGGTGATTATTTCTCAGTTTGGTAGACAAAGATTTATTTTCAATTTCCCCACTCTCATTCTATGGAGTGGAATTCTATTCTCATTCCAACTGAAGAAGTTGGACTCAAACAACACATGCAAGTAACCAAACAACATAACATGTCCCAAACCAATATTCAGTTCTTTAAAAATCCCCAGAAATTTTACCTATAGAACAATTTTTGAACCCAGCTCTTTGACTGGTAGCAGGAAAGATCTAGGCAATATCAAGACCACCAAAAATGGATCGTGCTGGTCAGGAGCAGCCAAAAAAATATAAATTACTCCCTCTCCTTCCAGCAGCAATAACTTGGAACATATGCAGGCTGCAGTCCCTTGGAACCCTGGATTCAGGGAGTTTGCAGAAACATCCCTGAAGCTCCTACAGGAATAAATAGCCAGGCAGAGGCTTGGGCTGCAAAGATGAACCAGACTTTCATCACAAAACTGCAGAAGAAAAGTCTGTCTAATTCTGTCTGGTAACCATCTGTCCTCACTTTCAGTAACTAGAAAAATTAAAGCTATGCAGGGTAGAATTTATTCTACAAGCCACGAGCTCATGTTAATTGTTAAACCTGACCACAGCCACCAGCTGCAGAGACTTCTGAAATGTATGATCTGGTTTAGCTGCAAGGTAAGAGCATCAAGGCAGGAATTCCGAGGTGAATTTTCATCACTTAAATTGCATCAGGAAATCAAATTAAGCCACGGCGTTGTCTTTATGCCCTACAAAAACCCAGCTATGTTTAGTTATCATTGATCCTGAGCATTAATTCTGTACCAGTGACTAAGGCTTTCTTGTCTTTGCTGAGGGATGGGGCACAGTTTGAGACCGATAAGCACGTGATACAGTACATGAGCCTACAAATAAAACACAAGGTAAACCTGTCCTAGATGGAAGAAAATATATTGTCATTTAGTTAACCAAGTGCCCTAAAAGAATTGTGAGGTACAAGCCCAGGCTCTCCAGTGACCACTGACAACTGATCCTCGCTCTGATCAAATTACAGAGCTCTCCAATAATGATTTTATGGCTTCCATTGCATTAAATGCCACCACGCCTTTGTCACCAAGACAAAGGGTGCTGCGGTGCCAAGTGTCAGAGTGCCAAGCACAGGATTTATCAGCTGCCACTGCTGAACGAAGTGCACTGCCAGTTTTCTAAACACAGAAATAAATTCAGGCTACTGGTTTATAAGTGGGTAATGAAAAGGTTGACTGCAGGCATCAGGGAGGCTTTCAGCATCCTCCATCTCAGGTCCCTGAGGGTAAGAACACCCATCACTGCATGTGACATCTTGCCACGTGTGGCAGTGGCCTTTTGGAATAGCCTGGGCTGGATCCTTGGCCACATCTTTGGTGACAAACGTGAGCCTGAGCGGGACCAGACTTCCCAACACCCAGCAGATTAAATCACCACCCATAAATTCATCAGAAGCCTGGATCTGAACGAAGGCTTGTAGACAGAGCTGCAGATCAAACCCACTTTTAAAATGAGATATAAACTGCATCTGTTTAGCATGTGTAAAACAGGAGCAGCGGGGATGATCTGCTTGTAAGATAAGCAATGACTGCGGAATATTTCAAAATCCTTTGATATTGCTACACTAGAACAAGATGATATCATTTCTATTGTCAGCCTGGTGTACTCGAGGCTCTCTAAAAATTACATGCAGCTCTGACAAATGAGAAAAAGCAGAGTAAAATCAGCCAAAGGACAAAAGCTGAGAGCTGAAAGCGCTTACGAGGAGCGGAGAGAACCAGATTTTTGACTGAAAGAAACTGCTTGACATTGAGCCTGAAAGTGAGAATTGTCAGTGTTGCCCCTATTGGCAAAATGATCTTGGGATTTCATCTCAGAGCACACTGACAAATCTCCTCAAGAGGGCAGAGAGGAATTTGAGGAGTTGATTTTGGAAGCGTAACTTGCAGCTTTGAACTTTTCAAGCAGAATTTGATGGTGTGAATAGGGCACCCAGAATTATGACAGCTTTAACTATGATGAACACATTCTTGGCTAGAATCCCCCAAAAAAGTCCTTAAGGAGGTATGGACAACAATTCTGGCATCTTCCTTTTAAGGGGTCTAAACTTCTTGGTGTAAGGATCATTTAAATTTTATGCTGTCCTGAAATAATCCCCAGAGACCAATGTAAATTATTTACATTTCTAATGATGAGCCAACCTGAACAGCAACACATTCACTCAAAATTAAACATTTCACTTGATCTGAAATAACTTTTTTCCCCCTTTTAAACGTTTAAGCCTTCACTTTCAGCCCGTTTTGAAAAGGAAACAACATTTAAAAAACAAACAAAACAACATTGCAAAGCTTTGTTTGTAAAGATAAGCGTTCTTTTTAAAACTATTTCTTGAATTAGGCAGCAAATAAAAGTTCTGCTCTATTTTTTCCTCTCAGCAATTAAAGCACATGGTAGAAAACAGACAAGGGAGTGGCTGTGACTGCATCAAAGCTGGAATATGTTATGTTTATCTCCAACTTACCACAGTAACCAGCACTGGATGGTTCAAACTTCCCCATATGCATTCTTTCCTTGTTGTTATTCCAGCAGAAGGAATTTTAATGGCTAGATGAACATCTGCCAGCCTGAGACCTTAACATCTGTTCTTCCATGAAGGCAGAGTGAGGGGGAGACCTCAGCCAACATTTGCCAAAACAGGATTTCTCATCTCAAACAAACACACACCCACCAGATTTCTGGGGACATCGGGGGGCAGAGGCACTTGGAGAAGCTCCTTCTTTCATCTATTTTTTTTTCCCATTTCATTTTACTTTCTTTTTAGTCTGCCCTGGAAAGGTACTTTGGGCTGGGCACGCTGAACTTTGCCAGCATAAGGAAAAGGACCAAACACTGAGTAATCTTGCTCGCTCTTGTGCTCCAGAAAATCTTCCTGTCCTCTTCTCTCCCAAGTCTTAAATCCCCCTGATGAAGGAGAACCAAGGCAGCTGTTTCCTCCATGCCACACTGCATTGGTGACTGGGTGCCCTGGGACACGATGGGATGCCCATTTGGCCAAAAAGAGATACAGCCAGATTTTAAATAAAACCTAGGAAATAAATGCTAACAGCATCATCTGTTGGGATTTTTAAAATCCTAAGTAAAAGATCTATGATGCCTTGAATCTCGGGGGTATTTCATTCCAAAAGGAATTGAAATAAAATTACTTTTATTGTCATCTGGTTTGCTGTTTATCAAGTTAAAGATGCTTCCTACAAGTATTGTGAGGAATTGATTCCTGCTTTCAAAGTGCCACAGAGGTGGTGCAGGCACCTCGTTTTGAGAGAGAATGTGCAAGAATAAAGTCTATTTTAGGGTGCAAAAAGGCTTTAACTTGTTACATCTCTGCCAAGCGGTATTACCTCAGTTCTGCATGTAAACTGGAGAATAAAGCACCGAAATTACTTGGGTAGAGGCATGCATAGTAATTCAACAGCAGAGTTTGGAGTCATGGTTTCCAGGTGTCCTCTGACAATCCTCTTATAATTTATTTTTTTATTTAAAAACCAGATAGCAGTGGCATGTTTGCATTGAGACATAAACCAATCAATTCTGCACACGCTGCTTAAACACTCACCACATCAATTGCACTGTGGTACCACATTTCTTGTTTCTTAAGGCTTGTAGAATCATAGAACAGAGTAATAGAATATCCTGAGTTGGAAGGGGCTCACAGGAATCCCCGAGTCCAACTGCTGGCCCTGCAGAGCTCAGCTCCAAAATCACCCCACGTGCCTGAGAGCAGAGTCCAAAAAGCTTCCTGAACTCTGGCAGGCTTGGTGCCCGAGTTCAAGCAGCAGACCATTATTGAAAAGCTCCCTAATTAGACCACAAAAATGGTTGGGATTGCCTTCGAGAGCGAGCTCGTTCTTTGGCAGCAGTGACACCCAACATTTTTTGTCCTTGCATTGGGTTTGCGTGGCAATATTTTGTTAAGGGGGGAGCACAAGGGGGGCTTTGTGAGGAGCTGCCAGAAGCTCCCTGTGTGTCCAGCAGAGCCAGTGCCAGCTGGCTCCAGGATGCCCCAGCCACTGGCCAAGCCCATCAGTGACAGTGGTAGCACCTCTGGGGTGAAAGGATTAAGGAGTGGAAGAAGAAAACTTCATTATTACAGCTGGAGAGCAGAGGGAGAACAAGGGAGAGGAAAACTGCAGCCCTGGGGAAGGTCCCACTGGAGGAGCATCTCTCTTTGATTGGTAATAATTGAATTTCCCCAGGTCAAGCCTGTTTTCCCCCTGACAGTAACTGGACAGGGATCTCTAAAGCACAAGCCTTGAGCCTCTTGTTATGTTTTTTAACCTTATCCAGCTTAGGAGAGGAGAGACAGGGAAGCTTGGGGAAGCACCTGGTGCCCAGCCAGTATCTGGACCACAGCACTGGATCCTTCATGCCAACCACATCATTACCAGATAATTTTAAAGTCACTTCAGAATGGTTAATAAATGCTTCTAAAAAGGACTCAGAGATGGTAATTTCCTGCTCATCACTATAACATTGCCTGTTCATTTATGCAAGCCTTTTATTTAATTATTTAGAAGGAAGAGAAGGAACACGGAGGTATCTTTTCATTATGGCTTGGAACACTTTCCTTTTCTACAGCCTAAGACTTCTGTAATTCAAAATTGTTTCCTCACAGCTGTGACTGAAGAAGCTGCCACTTGATAAATGGTCAGAATTTCAGCTTGTCCAGGGTTTTAAGAGACAGGTATTGACCTCTGCAGAGATAATTGAAACTTGTCTTCCCTTTTTAAATTGAGGCATATCCCTTTATAGCTTTCAAATCCATCAGAAGCACCAACTGCCTTTCTTGGAGGCAAGACGTGAACCATCATCAAAAAACCCAAAAAACAATGCTAAATCACTAAATACAAAGTGCCTTTCTCACTTTGATTCAATACACCCATCCCACAGTGAGCAAAAAGCACAAGGACTATCCATTTCAGCCTTCCTTACATAGTGGAACCAAGAGAAAGTAAGGATCTATCTTTTTGCCTCACAGCTAGAGACAAAACAAAGGAAAGATGAGCTTAAATTAATTGAGCATGAACTGATTTCAGGAGAGGTATCATGCTTAAAACACACCTTTGAAAAGCACTCCGTCTGTTTTCATTTTCTCACTCCTGAGAATTGAGAACTGCCATAAACATGCACAGGTATTTTTAAGTTGATATAAGTTCATACTCATTTGGTATATTCAGATACACAACTCTAACATACAAGATACATAAATATAACAAATATATATTTCCGCAGATGAAAGTGAGTGTTTTGCATTGGCCTCAAAATGTCAAAGCTATCAGACAAACAGAAGTAAATCCTTAAGTTTTATAATTAAACTTCCAGTTTCAGGTTCCAGAAGGCAGGAAGCAAATAGAGCCTTGAGGGGAGAGATTTGGGGTTTGCTGCTGTCTCTTCTCTCATCAAGGGTCAAAAGAGCAATGCCACTTCTGCCCATTTCCCTCCACAGAACAGACCAGCCCTTTCTCACAACACACAAGTGTGTGTATTTATTGTACATGCACACACACATGATGCTCATATATTAACCTTTAATCCAAAGTTTTGTTGCCATGGAAACAGCAGCAAGCGGCTCTGTGTCAAAAGTGCTGATAATTTCTTTGTGAGCATGAAATGGATGAGCATCTGCTGGAAACACAGATTAAAGAGGGCGACAATGGGAATGCAAATACTTCTCTCAACTCCAGGTTTTGATATTCTTTCCTTCAAGAGACATCCATAGCAAAATCCAGCTGAATTGCTGGATTAAGCTAAATTCCATCCAAGCACAATTTTTGAGGAATGAGAATCTGGAGACAAAAGGTTCATCAAGAACTGCTTAGGTGGATCTAAAATGCAGAACAGCAATGTTTGGTAAGAAGAAACCAAGGGCTACAATTTCCAAGCATGGACTGTTGCATTGGATGCATTTTCCATACCTGTAGGATTGCTGGCAGGATCAGAACGAAGAGCAAAACAGGTCTCAACCAAAAGTGAAAAACAAAAATACCTTTCATATCAAAAGGACTTTCAACAGATCTGTTTTACTCAGTAGGGACCAACCAAACACACACTTCAAAATACTTTGCCAAATTCCTGGTCTGAGTAAAAAAATTAAGTGAGGAGAAATTGAGAGATTTTCCAAAAATCAAGCCTAAAAAATGGAGTGAAATATAAGAAGAGTTTCATCCTTCAAACACTACTCTCCTGTAATTATTAAGATCACCAACAGCATGGAGAGCCAACAAGAGTTTTGTAAGGAAAGGAATAGAAATATTATAAATTTATAAAACCCCCTAAATCCATGCATTCCTGTCTATGACAATATTGATACACTCTGTAACCCAACATTCAAAATTCTAGTTTGTTAGATGTAGCTGTGGCTTCAAGCAGTGCCCAAAGGCAATATTTAGAAAGAAGAGCCCACCTTGCATTTGTTAGCAACCAGAAGATAGAATTTTTAAAACAGGAAAAGTGATGCTAAAAAATTACCTGTGTCAAAACCAAGTCATTAATACAGACATAAAAACGTCAACAGACCTACAAAAACATTTGAAAATAATTACTCTATTACCTTATAGAACATTTCTGCTGTATACCAGCCTTTAAAATACCAATAATGTTATGCAGGAAACACGTCTGGCAGCCCTAACCCAACCCTGTGCACGTGTGAAGTGCAGACTTGGAATTCTTGCACTCTTTCTGTGGATATAAAAGGGTGATATGTGGGCTTTGATCTTTTAATAACTCTGCTTAAGAGGGTTTAACTGCACGAATTAATCACCAGCCTTCTGAAACGCATTAATTAATTCCCGCTCTGGAAATTATTATTATTATTGTTGTTATATAACCACGTTACATAAGGCAGGGCAATCTAAAGTTCCCCTCCATCTGGTGACTTGGGTGAGGATCAGGAGAGCCACTTTGCATCATCACAAGAGGGTTGGACACTTAATCAGGGCAATGCTCAAATGGTGTTACTGCAAAAGTAACAATGTGGGGGGACGCCCTCAAAAATTTAGTGGGAATAATTAAAAGAGACTGCAATACCACTCTTTTTTTTTTTCCTTTTTTTCCATTTTCTTTGAACAGGGAGCATTAGCACGATACCCTTTGTGTTTTTCAGGCAGTATTAATTTTCAGGAGTGTGAGGGGGGAAGGCCTGCGGGGCAAACTTGAAAAAGATTAGTCTAATGTACAGAAGAGAGAGTTTTATCTGTCACTTTGAAAGGGAACTTTAAAGACGTTGTGATACGGAGCGGAATTATCGCCACTATTAATTGCACAGGCATATTAAAAAGACCCTGGAAAGTGACCTCCTCTAATACGGAGAATGCATGTAGAAAAATATGTCTTAATCTTCTTTTCTGCGCCGAGATAAATGTCAAGTGTATCTATCACCTCAATTAACCAGAGGAAAAAAGCTGTCAAAATCTAATTCTTTTTTTGACAAGGCGTTTATTCTGAAACCAGCAGAGGGAGAAACAGGCACTTGTATTCGAAGGAGATGAGTGTCAAAGGGTTCTGAAACACATGGGGAGTTTTCCATGTGCGAAATGCTGATTAGAACCATGGTAAATCAGGGCTGGAGTGTTCTGGGTTTGTTGCCTGAGCTACAGGCAAACTGGGGGCTTTGTGGCGTGGTTTACTTCAGCACTGAGCTTACACTGACAAAGGAGTGGTTTGCAGCTACAGTACCATGCAAAATGCAAAAGAGCTGCTGAAAGGGGACAACTTTAACTTCGGGGGACGTTAAAGGCTATTTTTGCATATAAAATATTGTAAAACATATTTATCATGATCGTTGATTTTTTTTTCATCCCCTTTAAATAGCAATGAAACCTTTTTGTTCCTTTCCCTGTTACATCAGCGTGATCTCATCAGGGCTTTAGGAGGGATTCACCTTTCCTTAGGGACTCACACACAGGACTTTTCCTGAGCTACCCTTGATTTTTGCAAAAGAGCAATAAAAGGCAAAGCAGAAAAACTATATTTGCACATCTTTCATAACTGAGCTTTGAAAGCAAAATGAGTGACCTACTAATGAAACTTTGATATTAACAGCAGCTCAAAAGAATTCTGCTAATTGATGCAACCGAATATTACTTCAGCTAGAAACCATTCAGAAGAGGGAAACTGCCTATCCAAAGCAACACAGTTAAAAAGAGCAATTTGGGACCATGAAATTGCCTTAAAATCCGCCAGATTTCTTTCTTAATTTTCAAAACTTGGTGTGTGCCTAAATATCCATGTGTGCATTCATCCAGCTGTTTGACACACCTGCCTAAAACAAGAGAGTCTGAATTTAAAAAAAGAAAAAAATTTACAACAGAGCTTCCCATGCAAAGTATTAATTTTAAGGGAGAAGGGGATGATTGCAAGAACTGAATGGAAATGCAGTAAAGTCTAGGATTTTTCAGCCTCCAGAACTAAATTATTTCATCTTTATCAAGAGCCTCAGAGCAGTGGGTGATGCTCTTTGCCATCACCCTTTCCCTATAAAAAAATGCTGCCCAGAAAAGCTGTGTCTCTACAGTGGGAATGTACGTGACCTGCAGTGTTTGCTGAAGGACAGAGGTGCACTCAAGGATTAAATCAGCTGCATCTCACCAAAAGGACAGGCTCCCCTAGGGAAAGCTCCAGGATTGCTTGTTAGCTGGAGCACGGCTGAAAAACAACACATCACTCCTCCACTTGTTTGTGTTGTCATCTGCTTTGGAATTCAGTGGCACTTTGGCATGCTCTGTCACAACTGGCTCCCTGTTTCCAGAAGAGTCATGCAAATAACAGATCCTAAAAGTGGGATAATACAAACACAAGTCCTCAGGCAGGTGCCTACTCCGCTACATTAATTTTTTTTGCTGCTGCTCTTTCAAACATGACTCCAAAATAAAAATTGGCCAAGTCAGAATCACAACAGAAAGTGTGTCTCTCTTACAAGACTTCTTTTTCTATGAGCAATAGAAGCCATGCAGTCCTGCATATGTGTGAGTCTGCTAATAGAAAATTATTCCAAACAAGAAAGTTAACAGTAGCACCAATATTTCTGAAAATATGGATTATGAAACTTAAATTATTTCTAGGAAGTAGGATAAAGAAGCAACCACTATGCAAATATTAATTATAGCATAGAGAATTCAGTTCTCAGAGTTTGAGAACTGAGAAATTTTCTATTTGCTCTTTTTTAAACTCATCCAAAGGAATTTGGATAGAAAAGTCTTGGTATTCTGGATAATTATGTGAATGAAGAATAAGGCAATCAGACATGTATAAAAACGTGATTAATGTTACATAATCATTCAACACAACATTCTCTTCTAATTTTTAACATACAAACACTGGAACACTCAGTCAAAACTGGTGTGAGTGAAGAAAGGATTCCCTTTCCCCTTTCCCACACAGAGCATCAACTGTGCCAAGAAGGTAAAAAAACCCCAACCAAACCAACCTAATAACATGAATGTCTTTTTTTAATTCCAAGAAAGAAAAATTCTACCCAATGGAGCTTTACTTCAATAACAACACTGCATTTTCTGGCCCACAGAATCTGTGTGCATATCAGAATAGAACAGGGTCCAGGAGGCATTTCAACATTTTTAAATGTCAAAACACTGAGATCTTTAGCAGGAACAGGCAGGACACAGCTAGTAGAGACACAGCACAGAAGAAGAATGAAAAACACAGAAGTCCATTCCCACTCAGGAGGGCTTTGCAAAGCAGCACATGATGGTTCAGGGGACAGGGTGGTGCACACAGAGGGCTCCTCTGCAGGGCCAGAGAGGCAGCTCATACCTGGTCAGCATATCCTGAACCAGGAACAACAACTCCAGCTGGTGCTGCTCTCTGCTCTGCTGCAGGTGCCAAGAATTCATCAACAAACAGCTCAAGATCCCATTCAGTCAGCAGAAAACATCACTTTGCACCCCTCAGGGTCCTGATCCTCTTTGATTCCTCGTGCTGTGTTTTGCTTTGCCATTTCACCTCCTCCCTTTTCCTGGATCTGCACTTGCACTTAAGAAAATTCTTATTAAATAAATTTCCACTCTCCAATCCAGGCACAAAGCTGTGTTCACATGTCACAGAGCATCGTGTCACAGCTCTGCTGGTGCTGGCACTCATTCTACAGGGATCAAGGGACACAGTGGACAGGGAAGTCACTGTGCCTGTGTCCCTGTCTCAGCTACAGTCCTTGCCTGGCAGGTGACCAAGCAGCTTGTCTCCAGCTCTAATTTCTCCCCCACTTGATCACAGTTAATATTTATTCCTGCCAAGGGCATTCCCCACCTTCCTGGTGCCTGAGCAGGGACCAAGCAAAGCCTCTGTACTCTGCCTGTCTCGAGGCACCTGATGCATTGACAGTGTTTAATCCACATCCACCGTAACACAGACAAGAAAATTGCATCAAACTTTCCTTGGAAGCTACACTGTCTGTTAATACATAAAAACTGAGGTGTGTTTGATAAAACCCACAGAGAAGTGGGAATAGTTGCATATAGATATCTAATATTACGTGTAATGGAGGACTGACTCGTTCCAACTTATTTCAAACTCTTTTGAAAATAATTTCATAAAGCTCCCTTGCATGTAAATCCTGAAGATTTCCTCTTGCTCAAAAAAAAGAGTTTATTTTTAAAGAGAATCTCATAAGTTTATGGTGTTTGTACCTCTCATCCCTCCACTCCATCCTGGGAAAGATGTAAGATCTTAGAATTTAAGAACAATATTCATATAAATTAATGAGACACACTCTGATGGCAGCTCAGTGAGGAAGAGCTTGAACACCGACTTGAACACAATAAACAATTCTCACCTAGTGAAAGGTGGCTGATCTGTCACCAGCACACTTCTGGCATGGCCCACGATTACCAGAGCACAGAAATAAAAGGAAAAGATTTAACTGGCCCTTTTGGTTCAAATACATCTAATCAGTTTCTGTTTAAAACTGGTAAACATTAGACAATTATTTTCTTTCGTTCCAGCCAAAATAAAACAGAAATAAAATCTATCTGAAACATGCAGTGTTTGCCTTCCCCATTTATGTTTTTGTTGTGCTGAATTGATAGATTTAAGAGGGTGAAAGAGAAAATCAGGATTAACAAACCAATAAAATCTTACAGTGAACAGGAGAGCATGAAGATTTGGATAAATATTTGCAGGAAGTGAAAAGAACAGATGCACAATCAAATAATCTAGAGAATGTGTGTACACTCGCTTTTAAAAGAAAACATTTCTGTCCCAACCTAAAAAAATAAGGAGACAAAGAGGATGCTTTCATCAGCTGGACAGCTCCAAAATCCTTCAGCAGTCTGCATTTGTTACCAAAATAAAAACTATTTAGGGGAAACATCTTGGTGGAAAGAAGCTTCCAAGCATATTCTTATCAATGCATATATGGTCATATATATAAATATATATATAAATGGTCAGTTTGTCCAAAGAGACAATTCAGTCTGCTTTGATAAATACTTACATAACACAGCCTTCAGGGTAATTATATAGAACCCAAAATGTGTGCCTGTGATGTGCCTGTGCCAGCCCCCCTGAGTGTGAGAAAGAGTCACTGAGTGTGAAATCTTGCAAACTAAACGAGCCATAGGAGAAGTGTGCCCAAATCCCCCCCCCAATCAGTGTGGTCACCCAGTCACCTCCTGTGTTATCCCCATTATTGGCAATAACAATTATTCAGGCACACAAATAACAGAGCAAACCCCTCAGTCTCGATGCTTGCACAGGGGCTGGGTCTGAAATAAAGGATTATTATGGGCTTCTTCCATACACACAAAGAGCAACTGTATGCTAATGTGCCCCCTTGCTGCTGTAAGCTGCAGGGAAGGAGGCTTGTCAGGCTCCTGCACAGCTCACACTAATGCAAGCACGCTCTCCTGAGCACACAGAAAATGAGCTGAGGCATCTTGAGCCTAAGAGACATCTCATGGCAATGGGAAGAAAGGAACTCATCAGGCAGAGAAGCATCTGGGTTGGAGCACAATGCTGAGCAAAGAGGTTTAGAGGGGCTTTCTGCCTCTCCTCACTGCACAAGGAGGGTCCAGCCTTGCTCTCCACCATGAGGAATCCTGGAGCTGCATCCCCATCCTTCCCCAAGTGGCACCAGCACAACCAGAAAGGTCTAATTTATGTTTGCTTTGCCCTGACCCCAGAGAATTTGTGCATTGCCATCTGAAGCTTTGTTTTGCTGTAAAGGAATGTAGTACAGTGTTCCTTTTTCTCTTTAAATGGTGCCCATCATGTCAGACAGTCATGAAAACACACAGCAAAATAAAATTCAAGAGCCTAACTAGATGAAGACACAAGAAGGGAAGAACACCTTATAAAAGGGTTTCTGAAGAAAATAACAAGAAATGAAAAATTGCATTTACTCAACTGAGTTGACCTGGTCCTTGCCAAGCATGTTGAAACAGGTTTTAGCTCTCCTTCATTTATAGCTCAGACAGACTATTATGGCAATTAATGAGCACAAGAGGCTTGGGAGGTTTTGCTTTTTGGATTCTGCTTTCTTGAAGGGGTTGGGTTTTTTTGGTATTAGGGGTTTTGAGGGGTAGTCTTTGTTAGGATTCTTTTAAGAGCTGTAATTTGGGTTTTGGTTTGTTCTTTTTTCTTAATTCAACTTAAGCGTGATGTACTGTGTTAACATTTTTCCAATAAATTTAGGAGAAGAAAAAACCACACCCCAATGTAGCACTGGAACATTTGTCTACCCAAATATAGGCATTCATTTGGCTAAGCAAAGATGGCCTGTTTGCAATCACAGTCATATATGACAACGACAGGAGAAGTAGAAGGTGTAGGACAGGGAACCTGTGGCAAACCATCGCCATCTGCTCAAATTTCACCACAAATATGAATAAAAAAATCTGTGCAACTGAACCTTGAGAAAACAGTACGAGAAGACTCTCAAATCCTTTGGAACAAAGATATAAAACACTGATTAAAATTCACCATGAGTCCTGGTGTGTTCCTTTCCAACCCACGAGTGTGAGCAAGCTTTGCAGAAACACTTCACACCAAGCCTTTTAACCTGTGACAGATCAAGTGTGAGAAAAGCAGTGGGTTTATCCCTGAAGCTGAGAACTCAAGTAGTGACACACCAGGTGAGTGCAATAGCACTATTCAGGATGAGACTTGGCGAGGTAACTCCAAGATTTACTTCTCTAAATATTAAAAATAAACAGTACTGAAACAATAATTCTTTTGGGTTCCTATCTTGCCTGTGAGCGACATCCCTTTGGCACTAATGCATCCCTTTCCCATTTAATTATGGCTGTGCTATTGCAGACACACCACAGATTAATGAGCGGTGAGGAGTCCTTGTGAATCCTGCCACGTACAACACAGCTCCTCTTTCTTCCACTCTCAATGCCTTCCCCTAATGCTTGCTCAATTAGGTCTCCCTGTCAATATCCCAGGAAATTATGATGCATAGACTGAAGGTGATCTTTGTGATGACATCAATATCTTTAATGTAAGGACTATGAGCAATGAACTGGTTTAAAATGAATGTCAATTTTCTGGAAGTTTCTGCTCTTCTATCATACTTTCTCCTCTCGTTTTGTATGTGTAAGATTTGGAGGGACCACCATTTATTTTGTTTATTTGCACCCCAGACAGGCAAAGACACCTTTGGGAAGGGGCTGGAGCACACAGGTCAGAGCCCAGCACCCCAAAACCTCCTCAAAGGCACTGACAGAAGCCCCTTTGCTGCATCACTCAGTTTTATTGGATCTTCAGTACAGCTTCATTACATGTTCTAAATAGGGCTCTGATACTGAGATGTTGCCTTGATTCATCTTTTATATCTGGAGATGATTATACATTACTTTCCCCAGCCTTGCAAACTAGCCCAAACATAAATAAAAGATATTAGCAAGATCAAAGAAAGATCAGAAAGAGGTTTTGGTGGTTGAGAAAGAAAAACACAAAAAACATGCTCCTGAAGGTTTTTGAAAAAGGCCCCAGCTTTCCTATGTTTCAAAAGCAGTAATAATAAAGCCATTATTCAAGAGAGGTTAAAAAAACTTCAGTTGAAGGATAGTTTTTATCCAAACTGCAAGCCTGAACTTTCTCCCTAGAAGAGGTGCTGTGCTGCAGTCCATCATTCACTAGGTTTGGTTAAAAAAGTTATTAAACCCAACTATATTTTAGGTCGAGATGAAGCAAAACAGTTGAAAGTGATCCTTTCTTGCTTTCATTTCTACATCTTCGAAATCTAGAAGCTTTTATTTCGTTCACTTGGAATCAAATCATCAGGAAGCAATTAGTCTCCTTAAAATGGAAAAAGGCTGTATCATACTCACTTATTTTTAATACCCCTTATCACGTCCAGCAGGGAATAGTGAGGATCAAGGGAGAGAGATCACTGCTCACAAAGAGCAGCATACATTAGGCAGATACACAATATACCTCAGAGAGCTGCCTGCTCTTGCCACCTCATATTCCTGAGCTCAGAATTTATGCACACTCTTTAAAGGGGTTTTTTGGGAACTGGTGTCCTGCTCGCAGCCTTGAGAGATCGTGTCGAGGTCTCTCAGAGGACAAAGGACTATAACTGGGTTACTCTAGGTCTTATTTTATACTGTTATGCCCCTGCAAAGCAGGACCCCTCCATCCTAGGAATGACAGAAACAAAATCAAGGAGACAGAGACACTCAGAGATGGGACAACTAACACTGGCCTCTGGTGGCCTGTGCAGAAACTGGCCAGACTCTGGAAATGGGATTTTCTGAGCTAGGACCAGGCTTTCCTATGGGAAGAGCCTACCCACAGTGGCTGGGGCCATGGTGTTAATTAACCACTTGTTACCTGGGATTGAGCAGGGGAAGAAACCCAGAGCTGTGGCTTGTTCTCCCAGCCAGCTAAGCCACAGCCACTGTTTAACCTCCCAAACCCTCCCCAGCCCCTCTCCCAGCTCTGCCCCTCTGCTTTCCTGAAGGAGCAGCCTGTTCCCCCAGCCCTGAGGTACCAGGGATGCTTCTGTTGAGACACTCCACCCTAAAGCAGGCACTTCTCCTACAAACCCTTATAATAGGGCTGGGATTTGGGATGAAATCTCCTGTTTCCCTGTGTGACCTGCAGTGCCAAGACCATCAGTGGTGTGCCCACAGTCCTGTGTGCCCCTGCTCCCAGCAAGTTTTCCAGGTGCTGGTTTGGGTGGCATCCCTGCCAGCTCACAGCAATCCTGCCTCCTTCCCCTGGACCAGGGATTGCCACCTCCTGCAGCCCCAGAGGACAAAAACAAACACTCACCCAGTTTTAGCACCTGATTTCAGGTGGAGGGAGGTTTTGCACCAGAAATTAAATTCACAGCAGAGCGGGAAAAGTTTTTGTAACTCATCTGAGTGCTTTGGATGAGGAACTGATGGGAACACTCCCTGTTATCTGCTGCTCCTGAAGGGAATTGTCCTTGTCCTGTGCATCACTTTCAGCTCCCTTTTGTGACTTTCAGAGAAAGGCTTGCCCCCTTCTTTTCACTGGATGCACCTGGTGCAGTCACACACCATTAATACCCCCTGGATTTTATCCAGGGGAACAAAAATTTCCCATAAACTGCCTCATATTCCTCCCTTCCAGGGAGCAAGAAGTTTCCCAAGGACTGGGTTTGCTATATCCTTGGTGCACAGCAAAGTCCAACACCCTCATTCAGCTTTCCAACAGCAGTGGAAGAACTAATCTCACAATTTACTATTTATTTCAATGCCCTAAGCGTGTATTCCTTTAAAACAGGAGCAGCAGGCAGGCAGCCTCCTCTTTTACACAGGTCTGCACAAAAATAAAGTGAGAACACAGTCAGATAGCAGGGGCTGGCTGGGATGGAGTTTCAGAGCATCAGAGTGGCTCTCCTGGTACATCTGGCCACGTTCCCCCATGCCCTGTGTCCCCTCTGTGCTGCGGGCATCACTCAGGGCATGCTGGCACAGCCACCTGGTAGCTCACAAGAGACTCTTTGGGAGGGCCAGAGCCAGCACATGGGCTTCTCAGGCACAGCTTGGTTCAGGGCTATTCATCTTTCTGCTGCTCTGAAAGCAACAGCCAGTCACACAACATCCTCATTGTTCATCAGAGAGGGAAAAAAACCAACCTCAGAACGGCTACAAAAGGAAAAAATATGTATGGGCACTCATGGCCCAACATGTGCTTTGTCTGGACAGTGACACTGCCAAGAAAGAGGTGGCATTTGGCCAGAAAGCCTCGGCACGGCAACAAAAACCCACTGAAAGCTCAATTATGAGGTGGCAAAAGCGGCCACGATTTGGGGAGTGAGTGTAGCGATGTGTGGTGTGAGCACTCTGAGCTGCTGGGGGATGGCCACGTCCATCTGTCAGAGGGCTGGACACATGGCTGTGTGACAGGCAGGGCTGGTCACCGGGACAGACCACGCTTTCAGCACTTCAGCAGCACTGCTGCCCAACAACTGTCAAGTTTTGCTGCATCAGAGGGGTTATAAAGACATTTTCAAAGGACAATAATGATGGAGTTCTGTGGATTACTGCAAAGAGCTCTGCTCAAGTACCAGGAGCCTGACAGGGGAAAATATAAAAAAAAAAAAATGGAAATATAAAAAGCAGGTGGTGAAAATAAAACCCTTCCTTCTACCAAGGGGATCTCATCCCGTATTGTTGAGGAAATACCAAGATGTGACAGGAGAGTCGGGGTACCTGTAATTTGGGGTGTGCAGTAACCACAGAGCTGCTGCACTGTGGGACTTGTTCACATCACTGGTAGTGCCCACATGGTGCTCCCCGTGGAAAATCCTGCCTTTTAATGCTTCCATTATCGCTTAATATTAAAGGATGAACTCTGGATTAATGGGAGAAGTTCAGCCTGCAGAGAAGCCTCATATTTGGGGGCTACTAAAATAACCTTTGAGAAAAGACCCAGAAGCTTTATTGTTCTGCATTTCAAAAGCTTCCTCAAACAACATTTAGAAATATTCTCAAGTCCTTCTCACTCCACTTTTCTCACTCTGTGATCTTTGCCTGAGCTACACTATTGGTATAAGACACACTACTTTTGATATCACAGCAAAACTGGGGGAGATTTGCTTCAGTGGATGGGTATGCATTGGATGGGATAAAAAAAATGGTGCTGTGTTGCTCTGAGAATACAATACAACCAAATAAAAAAATAAAAATAATAATAAAATTAAAAAAATCAAGTCACTAAACACTGTATTTCCTGGGCATTGTCTAGACAGCCAAATGCAGTGGCTGTGTCATAAAGCCCTTCCCTGCACTCCCCATAAGGAATTGGCTGGTGCAGCCAACACTTCATTAGGTATCCATTAAATACTTTCTACCATTACAGCCAAAGGTGAGCCAGAGATGTAGAGTTTAGCAGATTAAAAGCATTCTTAATTTCTGCAACCCTTGTGTCCTGCAGTAGTTTAATTTCTCTAGTCTATCACCAACAGATAAACCACTTCTGTAATCATGTTTCCACTGCTTTCTATAAGCATGCTTTGATTTATGTCTTGCTTTCATTCTGTTTGACCACATTTTTTTTCAGACAAGGGTTTTTTGTTACATCTACTGAAGGAAAAAAAAAATACACAGGTGTATAACCAGGGTGAAATTGCAACTCACAAATTTTCTCTATAAATGATAGAAAAACAGCCTAGTCATGTCAAGCTGCTTCATGGTTCAGGCACTGTATGAAATTTACACTTGCAAATGGATCAAAGTATTAAAGCACTTCCAGGAGCTTGAGTATGTGAGGCCAGCCAAAATATCAAGTGAAAGAAAGCATTTGCTGATAAATATTAGTTTCATAGAAGTCTTACAGCAGTTTCAGTTAAAGGTTGGGATTTTTTTTTCCCTCCAAATTTTGTCAAGAGCTGCAGAACTGTCCCTTCTGATTGAGGTTTTAACCCTCTTGAAGTTCATGTCCTACTTCTAAAGGTAATTCAGCATCTGAAACTGTTCCACTGCTTCTCTCAAGGGAGAACAGGAGAGCCAGGCAGTCCATGACAACTTTCACTCACAAAAAAAGGTTATATCTGCTTGTAGCAAAAAGACTGCAAAGCAAACATCTGTACATTTGTGTGTACACACACTATAAATATAAAAATAAACATGTGGATATAAATATAAACAAGTGGATATAAATATAAAAATAAACACGTGGATGTATATACAATATAAAAATAAAAACAGGAGAGTCAAGAGTAACCTTGCAAAACTAAATGTCCACATAACAGTTTTGATAGTTGGGGTTAAGGCAGTCTGCTCTTAGATACTGAGTACATCCCATAGTCCTAAAGGCTCTGTGCTTTCAGTTGTTTCCAACAGCTCAGCTTTGAGACATTCTGAATGAAAAAACAATTGTTTATGAGGAAAAACTGCTACAGAGCTGTCCCTCACTGTAGGGATGTGCATCAATGAGTTAATGTGCAGGAACACACAGCAGAATACGTTTTCTATAAAGGTGTGGCATTAATCAATTCCAAGCAGATACCTTGAAAGAACGTTTTAGACACCTAAAGCTCTAAGTCTCAATAGCTCTTTATCAATGATCTGGACAAGAGGATGAAGTGCACCCTCAGTAATTTCACAGATGACACTAAGCTGAGTGGGAGTGCTGATCTTTTCCAGCCTAAATGATTCTGATCTCTTATATTAGCTCAACAGGTCCTGCTTTATTGTGGATGTGTTAGAGAGCAAGGTAAATCATTTGACCCAACAGAAGCCAAGCAACCAAAATAGAATATCTCATTAAATTAATCTCTCCACATGAAAATTAATCTCTTATCTTTTGCTTTGCCTTTCTTCTGTTTCTCATGTCTCTGGAGTCTTTATCAAGTTGGACAAAGCTGCTAAGCTGCAAACTTAATGGATTCTGTGCATTTGAACTGATCAACAGAGGTTTGCCATTATATATATTTGGGACAGAATGCCATAGAACTGAAATAAATTTGTTGCTATATAAGCAAAAACATTATTTCAGGAAAAGAACACTTATGATTTTTGTATCTCATACAAGTCATAGCGACATTTACTTTTTTTCAGTTTATCAAGTAACTCCAAAATTAATAGAGAATTCCTTAATAGGGTTTTCATGTGAACTAAGAAGGGGAAATAAACTTTACAGCGGCATTTAAAAGCTAATCCAATTTTAAGCATTAACTAGGCCAATGCATCATATAAATTTTAAATTAATTGATACCAATTTACGTATTACTATTTAATTCTGGCTTGATGGCCTCTGGGGATGTCTCAGAATCTTGCCAGGCTCGGATGATCACATAGTGATATCATATATCAGTGAATATAATCAGAATGAGTGTATAAACCTAAAACAGCAGAGTTGTTGCATGGTAGACAAACAGGAATTGTTATAGACAGTTTGTCCCAATTAAAAAAAGTTCAGCCAGTTAACTAAATACCTGAGGCAATCTTTCAGCCTTCAAAGAGGGAGAAAAGGTCTATTCCAGCACCGAAGAGTAATTATATCCAGGCTGTGACTGGCAGTTGAGTTTACAAAAAGGTTAAGAAAGCCCTGTAGGGTCAGCACAGCCAAATAACACCGAGGGAGCTGCGCTGAGAGAGTTTGGAGAAAACAGTAATTGAGGAGCAGAAATGTCAACACTTAATCATAGTCCTTCCAATCTTCACTGGGTCACAAGAAAGAGTTTGATGCCGAGCTACCAAGCAGCACCAACTGCATTTGGAAATGATCTACATGTTGCATTTTCCTAGGGAGTGTGGGTTTTATTCCCTGCCTTCTGACTGAAGCAGCTCCAGGATGTGCTCATACCACAAAACAGCCCAAATTCCAAGGTGTGGGAAACTTCTGCATCAAGAGCTGCCTGTGCCAGCAGTTCCAGGATGGGCTCATACCACAAACAGCCCAAATTCCAAGGTGTGGGAAACTTCTGCACCGAGAGTTACCTGTGCCAGCAGTTCCAGGATGGGCTCATACCACAAACAACCCAAATTCCAAGGTGGGGGAAACTTCTGCACCAAGAGTTACCTGCCCCAGCACTGCCAGTCACTTCAAGCTTTAAGAACAGCCAAAAGCAGCCAATGAAAGTTCTGAAGTGTCAGAAAGCTTAGGAAAAAATATAGCCTGAGGCCATATGAATGGTGTTTATTGCTTCAGAGCAATCCAGTTGCCTTAGGTATTGTCCCCTGGCTGTTTTGAACCGAAGGAAAAGGATATGCACCCAATCTGCTACCATCAGATTTCAGAGAGAAGAGGTGACCCATGGAGCAGGTGATAAAGCCACAATCAGAGCCTCTCCATATATTGCCATCCCATCAAACAGAGGCTGGAGAGGAAAGGCAGTCACAGCAAATTAATATGTGCTGTCCTAACACTCCTCAACAGGTGAATCACAGCATGAAATAGCCCCTTTTCCCTGTCTTTACTTGGATGTTCACAAAAAGGACAAAAGCTCTGCTCAATATCCCTCAAGGGGCACATGGGGAGAAGAGTGAAGTGACTTAATGCACAAGGAAAAGTCAAAACCAACCTCTTTTGGCTCAAACCACGCAAATTAATTTGAAAATCCTTTAACATGCCACCTGCACCAAGATGTCCACAGAACCAGAGCTTCCCTCTGAGCTCGTGGGATACTTTCAGCCTCAAAAAACAAAAAGGATAGGCAAATGTCCTTATGTCCCCATGTCCTTATGTCCCCATACAATTCTGAGACTGGCAGGACTTGTGTAGCATTGCCTCGAACAGTGAGCTCGACTGATTTACTGCTCTTAAAGCAGGCAGGGGAGAAGGCACCCTCATGCTAGATGAAGACATTAAGTGAGGAAATTACTGTTCTAGGAGTGAATTAATTTTCATTGATCTAATTTCCTGACAGACATCCCAGCAGTGAAGAGTTTACTAACTGTGGGCTCCTCCTTTGTCAGGTATCCCTCCTCGTGCTTTCACTGCCGAGGCAGAACAATGGAATCAAAGATTGGAGGAAATACTTAACATTTCTCTCAAATCACCAATTAGTGCTCCTCTGGGGTAAAAGCTGTCTCATGCTGTTCAGCCTTTAGAAAAGATTTGCTGAATGCAAGCACAGGGATGGCATCTTAATACAGAGATGCTGCTGCTGGATCAAATTACTGTGGTAAAATATTGCATTTCTTTCTCTCTTTTATTTGTCAGCCCTTTTACCATGCTTTGAGGGGAGCCCAGTGAGTTTTACCTGCATATTTAACTGCAAAAGTAGACAGTAATTGGAAATATTAAAGCTTCATGAGCTCTGTCACTTATTACCTAAGGAATATTTTTTATCACCATTTTGTTCCAATGACATAAATACTTATTTTTCTGGTTATATATCCAGGGGCTTTGAAACACAATAGTTGACAGAGTATCCATGGCATGAGTATGGGAAAACAACAAAGTCTGAATGCACTTTGAGTATTTTAAGCCCTAAAAGAACAAATGAAGTCAATAGCAAAGTTCATCATTATCTGCAGCCAGGATGAGGTTTGCAGGTAGATGGGCACAGCATCTTTTCATCTGTGAACAGAAACATTTGAAGGCAAGATTCAGCTCTCCTAACCAAGCACAAGACCTTCAAATGGAGCAGAAACGCACCAGGCATAAGAAAAATATTCACCTTTTGGTTCTATATCCATTGCTAATGAAATTTGACATCAGCACAGAGGTTTTTTTTAAATTCCCAGATTTTGGGAGTTAAAGATTTTTTAAAAAAATAAATAAATAAGAAAACCAGTTCATTTACTACATTTTTTAGCTACCCTTGTTTAAAAGAAAAGCTTCAAAATCTAACTCGGGTACACCCTCAATAATGAGATACTAAGAGTTAATACAAAAGGTATCATGGATTCGACTCATTTTATAACTTCACTTTTGAATGGCCATTCTTTTAGTGGAGGCACAAGGTTGAAAGCTTGGCCTTGCTGAGCTTTCATTTTTCCCAGTCCTTCATAAACTTTTAGTATGAAATTTTAAATTATTTAATTTCATAGAATCGTTCAGGTTGGAAAAGACTTTTGAGATCATCAAGAGCAAACTGTTAACCCAGCCCCACCAGGGCCACCACTAAACCATGTCCCCAAGTGCCACATCTCTATGTCTTTTAAATACTTTCCCCTTGAAGAGCACAAAAGCAGCAACTTGTTTTGCCATTGTGACATACATTCAATATACATCAGTGGAATTGTTTGGTTCAAATGTACACAGACACATGGAAATGCACCTATGGAGCTCATTTGTCCATCTGGATGGGAAACTGTGGCAAACAATAATTTAGCATCACAAAGACTTAAGAAATAGCTTTGTAAAATTTGAGAAATGCTATACCTAAAGAATTGAGGTCATTTACAGAACACTAAAGGACCTTCGAGGCTCTGGTTACTACCACAGTTTACATCTGCACGCTCACAGGTCACTAAAAATGCAAATAAAACAGATTCAGCACTGAGAAGAATTCAAATACATGGCCATCGTGGCAGTTCCCTGTCCATAAAGAATTAACCCTTCTTTTCTAATTTCTTCATATCATACAAAGTCTTAAAAGTTCATCCCTCTTCCCCAAGGTGCATGAAGCTGGCAATAATTTCTTCATGCTATTTTCAATGCAAGCATGCAAGACATTTCAAATACTCTTAGATCACTTTCTATTCCCAATTTTAGATGAACTTCTTATAATTATGGTGCTACCTTCCTACCTGTGGCATTTAGAACAAATAAGGACCTCAAGAAAAAGGGCAATAAAGGCAGACCAAAGGGATGGCTTAAGCTTCTCATTGCAATATTGGAGATTTTCATGCCTGTTTAATTAAAATAAAACATACAATTGCAGTTATTTGATCAATTCTATAAAAAGACCTCCAGTTGTACATACAATAGGGAAGTCCCTCTCTAAATTACTTCTCTGTTAAGGAGCAGGACCAAGTCAGCCAAACACAGAACGAGAGTGACTCTTGAAACAGCTCCCTCTCATTAACTCCTACTAATGGCAAATATCAGACTGCAGTACATGATGGGAAACAGAAGCATCCTTTGTACAAAAAAATATTCAGACAGGATCAAACTGTATTTGGGAAAACCAAGTTTTGTAAAGCTATACCCACTGGAAAAAAATATAATTCATAGATTTCATTAAAACATTGTCTCCAGATATCGAGCCATTTCTGAAGTAGATGGGACACATCATGAGGCTGATGACAATTGTAAGAAGAAATCACAAACCAATAGCCTTGTCTGGTCTAAAGAAAAAACAAAAGAGTGTGTTTTGGGGGGCTGAAGAAGTTGATTATTAATTTTTAATTAGGCTAAGATCTATCTGACAGCTCTTCCTTGTATTTACTTCAGGTATCAAGGCAATCCTTGAAGTGACTCGTGTGTGGGGTTTGTTCATTCCTATGAAGGTCTGGGGTTATGTTTGCAATTCAATCATTGACATTCTATATGAACTTGAAAAATAGATCACATTTTTCCATGACCAAGCGTTCTGTATGTGGGGACTTGTTGAATTCCACACATTTTCTCCTCTATTATTCTAAAAGCTAAAGTTCTCCCTCATGGATTCTTCTGAAAGCAACTTGCTGTCTGGAAAAATAAGTAATGGAAACCCAAGTCTTAAACAAGTGTGGAAAGATGTTCAGAGTTCAGGATTCACAAATCTTCCCGAGGCTGCTCCACATTTTCACCTTTCTAAAAGCAGCAAACAAAGAATGCTTGACCTGTCAGAGGGAAATCACGAGGATCAGGTTATCACCTCCTCACACATCACACTGTAGGGTAGTGAAACAAATTCTGGTTATAAACAAAGATTCCTGTGAGCACAACAATCAACTCAAAAAATAACTTCATTGAGTATTGACTGGGACTCCATCCTTGCAGTGGATTCATCCAGAAAATACACATACACTTGAAAAGTAGCTTATTTTTACTTTCCTGAGAACCCTTCATGCCAAGGTATACAGGGTTGGCTAAAATAGCCACATCCATCTTTACCATGAAATACATGAGGAAATTACTGCTTTTACTCATCTTAAAGCTCATAAAGAAAAAAAAATATAATAATAGGCATGCCATGTAGCAGATTAACTTGAACATTAACTGCAGACCACTGAGAAAAGAGTAATTATACTTAACTCACTGGTGAGTGGCTCTGGTCCCCAGCTCTCCACTGCTTTCAATCAAGAGCAATTCTGTTCAAGTTAGTCAAATGGACTGAGGTGAAATTGGTGCGAGATCAATACCCAGTTCAAGAACTAATGAAACCTAGAAAAGAGTTTTTGCAGGGTCTTTTGTTTTCAAGAAGGAAGGTCAGTAGGGGAAGAGGCAGCAGTTTATTGTAGACATTTAAAACTTGGCTCAAGTTCAGTCCTTCCTTCCCCATAAAATATCAATAAGAAAATTGATGCCTCAAAGTGCCAGCGTTTTTTCAGCGTTGTTTGGGGGGTCCTTGAGGACATTTTTTTGTCGTTGTCTGATGATGGGATGGTTGTGCTGTTATTTTTAACAGAAACACCAGAATTTCATGACAAAACACTTGAAGAAAACGTTGTCTAGCCTGAGGATTTAAATGCAGTGTTACTGATGAAGCTTTTATTCCCTAGCATTGGAAAAAACACCATATGTTACACTCCAGGCACATTACCTAGCCTTTGTAATTTTATGTATTTATTTATTTATTAGAAGAGTAAGATGCAATTCTGAGGCTGCAAACAGAAAATGGGCTCAATTAACAAGCTTAATACCTTGTTAAGGCAATAAGCAGTGCTGGACACCTCCTGCCCACCCATCCCTCCCAAAAACAAAGCCCCTCCTTGGAGGAGCCACCTGGGCACAGTTCAGCTTTTCCACTACCTGGGAGGGTCAGAAAAACCAGCTCAGACTGCAATCTGTGAACCCAAAACTCCAGGCTGGGATACCATGGCAAAGGTTTTACCCTCCCAACACCTGCTCTCCATTCCCAGCATGGTTACAAATACTTATAAAGCCACAATATCCACCTTTAAAACCCTAAAACCCCCTGAAATAAGTGAATAACTTACCTCAACAGTTACCTGACTTTTTAAACACTGCATGAATTTATATTCCCCCCTCAAAATAATAACACCTGCTAACAAATTTGCAGGATGACATTTTCAGAGGTAACACTTCTACAAGTTAGAGCTGACCCGAAACTTTAAATGTGCTAGAAAGCTGGGGGTTTGTCCTCTTTTTAAATAAAATTCACTTTGGTAAAATACATTTACCATTTACATTAAATGATATTTTACATTACCATTTGTACTCATCACAGGGATAACATAGAAGTTATGCCCTTTGTCTACAAGCATTATATATATGGAAGATGGAGAGTGGAGTCTATCAATGCAATTTAATGTACAAATGTTGCAGGTATGCTATTTATCAGTCATAAAGGAACTTCCAGCTGACTCTCCAACCTCCTTATTTTGCAGCCCCAGTGGTCATCTGTCCCCCACTCTTCTGACATCAGCCCATGGAGCTTTCAGGCATAAACCAAATTAATTTTTTGCCCCAGCTAAGAAGGCTGCACAGGGAAGAGACAAGTACTAAGTTAAAGCAAAGGGCACAAAAATAAAGAGTCAGAGCTTGGATAAAAGGAGGGAAAGGCCACAAAGAGCCAGGGGTGCTGTCACTCACAAAGAGCCACCAGCAGCCACAGCTTCTTTCTGCCCTGCCCAGCATCTCCTCCCAGGCTCCCCCTGCCAAAGGCAAATCCCTGATATTGCTGTGCCTGGACTCAGCTCTGTATCTGCACTCCTGCAACAGCCCTTATCTCTCAGGTTCATTAGTCAGAGATGAAAACATACTGGCAGCCACCCTCTCTGATAGCAGCTTTGCTGTGCTCCAGGGGAAAGGGAGATGCACTCAGCCTCAGAGGACAATTATTTACAGGGATGGTATTTAAAAGGCTAACATTTATGCTAAGTGTACATATAATCAGTACTCTTGCAAAATTATGTACTGATATAGACAATAAAAACCAAATTAAAAGGCTTTGGGTTTGCCTTTTAAAACACCCTTGAAAATATAGATGGAATCACACTCTGCCTGAAATCAGCAAGTAACAGCAAATAAACTCTTCCAAAGGTGACCTATGAGGCTTTTTACTGGTATTAAACATGTGTTTAGTGCCACCTCATACCATGCAATCAAATACTCATTTACTGTATTCAAACCCAATGAAATAAAAAAGAATAAATTCTCACTCTGCAACTTGCACCTTTCCCCCCCTTTCCATCTGATTTATTTCAGTGCTCAGAGAATTGAGCATCTCCAAGAGAGAGATGTCCCATCTCACAGCTACAGCCCAGAAAATCCTGAGAGCAACCACAGAAGAACCACCTGAGCCAAGAGAGCTGACCAAATTCCTGAGGTGTCATGGGCAAGCCCTCCTCATCACTGAAGGGCTTACCAGGCAATGCAATTACAGTAGTTGAGCCAATTCAGATTTATTTTTCATTTCCCCCCTCTAACTGCCTGCCTGTCTCTGGCCCATTCCATATTTACCAGCAGATTAAGGTCTGCCAGTCTGTCCATCCATTCCCAGTCCATCACTTTGTGATCCCTGCACACCTTGCTGGCCAAGTTAAGAAGATGACTGCAGATAGGGAACTGCAAACCTGTGAAACCTAAATCTCAAAAACACACAGACACACCCCAGATCCTTTGCAGTGCACACCCAGCAGGTGTGATGCCTGTGCTAAGCTATATTGTTCAAAACTATGAGACAACACCAGGGAAAGAAAAAGCAGAGAACAGTGCCCATCTAGTGAACTACTGCTGAATTCTTTTTGGTTTTCACAAGCTGTCCCGACATTTTGACCAAAATTTCCTCAGTGTATAGGCATGCAAAATTTCATTTTGAAAAATCAAGTCAAGTTAGAGATTACTGCTATTAAAAAAACCCAAACAAATAAACCCCACCAAAACAAAATAAAATTGTATACCCACATAATTTATGATAACCCCCTGATTAGTTTGTTTCTTTGGCATCCTGTGTAAGTAATTCCTCTATGATGTATGCTTTGTACTAACAGAGCCATGTTGGAGACCAAGTGAGGCTTTCAAGGAGAACTTTTGGCACATTTCGGCAAGGCTGAGACTACAGAGGGCCTTTTTTTTCACGTATGACTTCATAGCTATGTTTTAGTGGCGTCTTAGACAGGAAGAGAAACAGAATTTGTTTCTCCTACAATAGCAATAGGAGGTTTTACTTGTTGTTAATAAGAGACATTATCTTACCAGAGAGCTGAGTCTTCTCATTTTCATTTATATAGGAGATTGATTAACACTTAGCTAATTGGCACATGCAGATAAGCATTAGCTGAATTTGTTTTTCTTTACAACTCAACTACTATAATTTAGATGCTCATTTAGATTAAAATCTGTTATTATTTTCGAAGGTAATCATCTGCCTGTTGTCAAAAATAAACCAGCAAAATATATTACTAATTGTATCTTACATATGTTTCAGAAAATAGTTAATTAACTTTACTAAAAAAAATGAACATAAAAAGAGCAAAGCTTCACAATATTGGAGCCAGGTTTCCTAATACTGAAGACAAATTTTCTCTAGTGAAGCAGGGTCAGATAAGTGGAGGAAAACTAGAGATGCCATCACATCTGAAGCCATGAAGACTCCCATCAGAAAACATCTGCAACACAACTGGAAATGGGTAAGAATGCACTATAAAGACTTCAACTTTTATTAACACCTTCAAAGATTTTTTTCTGGATCTATCAGATGTATTAAAATATTTTAGTAGAGCTTTTCATTAGATGACGAGCTTTTCATTAGGTGATCATGAATATTGAAACTGGGGACCAAAGCCAGCCCCACCCAAGAGATTACAAGGCAATATTCAGAATTCAGAACAAGCACAGTAAATATGCAGAGATGCACAGGACAAAGCACAAATACCTCACTCTCCTGAAGCCAGGGTTAATTTCTCACCCTCTCTGCTTCAAGATGAAAATTTAATGCACAATGTATGGGCATACCATGAGGATCCTTGAGGTCCTTTGTGACATCCTGCTAAAATCAGGTTTAACCACAGTGCCAAGATAACCAGCTTGAAGTTCTTAGGACATCCAAGCACATCACTGACCTCTTGCAATCTGAGTTGGAAACAGCAAAGTAAGGACACCTTCTTGGGCTTCCTGGGACAGTTTCTGTGCTCTCTGAAGAGTGGAGCAAAACCACTCCCTACAAAGCTATTTCAGGGATTTAAAGGGACTGTTATCATGTCAGAGGATGAAGGTGGGAACTCCAGACAAAATATTGAAACTGGGGCAAGTGGTTTAAAGCAGAGATGACTGCCAGTAGTCAAAGCTGCATTATGAGATGCTGGGTCAGCCCCCAGGCAGAGCACAGCACAACATTAGTTTTAAAATCCATCTCTCAGGCTCAGAGTAAACCACTCTCAAGACTACCATGGCACCTCTCTGCCATAGAAATGCTGCCCAGGATCAACATGTTGCTGTCAGAATGTTGTGAAGTGACTCATTTTGGAAGGCATTTCCTTTGGGATTAAGGATATTACCTCTTATCAAACTCTGAGAGGCAATGGTAGGGCAGAAGGAAATGTGCAAGTTGTGAGGACCAGTCACCTCCTCAGCTTGTGGCCTTTGGTAGAGGGAATATAAAAAAGCTGAGCACAAAGCAAAGGTGACTACAGAGCTACACACAGGGTGTCCTCCTGCATCAAACAGTTCATCACCCTGAGGAGAAAGAGGTGAAAAGGAATCATGAGTGGCACCAAGTCAGAGAACTTCCCACTCAGCCTCTAACAGAAACAACTGCCCAGGTAAAACTTAAAATTCCTAAGTATATAGGGCAGATCACAACCAAATGAGCTCTACACCAAACAACCTGAAAAGGTCACCAGGAATGCAGAAAAAAAAAAGTATATGTGCATTCTCCATTAAAGTCTAAAATAATTCAGAAGCTTTAACTCAAATGTCAGCACGTGTCAAGAAATATTAACTTATATAATAGTGCACCATTTTGCTTGCCAGACAAGTCAGAATGCCAAGTTTCTATAATATTACTTCATGCTTTTCAAAGTGTTCTTACATGGCTACAATAACTCAGCATGATTGAAACAGCAGTAAATTTTTTCCTGTTTAATTTTCACTTTCCATTTTATCCCACAACTGCTACGAGTACGGTTATATTTGGTTACAATTCCAAACCTATAATGATTTACATTAAAGAATGCTTGTTTTCATATACCCAGACTAAGCTGGTCTTTAAGGGGTTGAACACTTCAGCACTCATTTAATCAAATGGCTCATAATTCTATACCATAATCTTATATAAACCTTTGCATCCCTGTATGCCTTGAAACATAAACATTGAATCAAGCACTTTTTTGAGGATCCAGGTCCACAGGGAGCTCAGTTTGACAAACACCTATTAGCACATCTAAGTTCTCAGAGGAACCAGCCCCAAGACCATACAACATTTTTGATGATTACTACCAGAATATT
Source organism: Campylorhamphus procurvoides (assembly GCA_013396655.1). Taxonomy (NCBI): domain Eukaryota; kingdom Metazoa; phylum Chordata; class Aves; order Passeriformes; family Dendrocolaptidae; genus Campylorhamphus; species Campylorhamphus procurvoides. The sequence goes on from WBMV01008444.1 coordinate 466,797, forward strand.
AAGATAGATTAGTGCCCTTTCCTTCAGCATAAATACAAGACTGAGCCATCTGGACCTTAAAACCTGGCAAATAGCGGGCAGAATTATATTAAGATTTAGGAAATATGTTCCATAATACAAAGTATTTGTGAACTAGCTTTGATCTAGGCTAAAAGATCATATCAAGGATTATTTTTTCCCCAAGAACCACATAGAGATACCTGCAATTCTGTAGCCTATACCAGACAGTGATGCCATACAGAATATCCCACCCCTTTGCAAACACCCACTGCATTTTTAATTGCACTTCATGTGTCCCTTCCAATGCCCAGTTTGAAATGTGTCCCTGTCTGTGAGACAAGATGACTGTGAGCTGGCAGAGCAGCAAGGAAGACTAAAAGAAAGCTCTGTCCTGCAAGGCAGAGCTGCATTTCATTAAATATCTGTGGTACAGACCCCAAACTCCTGGTGGTTCCCAGGATGATACGTCGTGCTCTTTAAACCTGGTCATAATTGATGTCTCTTTTTCTGGGAACCTCAATCACGTGCCTGCATTTTAGCTCTCATTAACCACAACAAATTAAATGAGTCAATGGATAGTTAAATAACTTGCTAGAAAACCATTGGGACCACTAACTAGATATGAGGGTTTGTAACCCCTTAAATAATCTTTGGGGTTTTTTATCTCTTGGTTATTAGATATTTCTTCAGCTTTAAAACAGATATTCTAAAGGGTGATAGCAAGCCAAAAAAGCACAGCCAGAGCCAGCTGCATTCAATCCACATTTAAAAAAATATACAGACCTAAATTCAATTGATTTTTTTAAAATATTTTT